>JAVCKT010100218.1:0-28589 GCA_032273925.1 Rhynchotus rufescens | reverse complement strand
ATGCATTAGCAGTTTGTTTTTACCAAATGATATCCTTTAACAAATCTTATACTTTCTCCCCAACCATCTTTATCTCTCCAGCCTCAGGACATATATTGTTTAACTTCCAAAATGTGAACAGAAGGTAATAGAATCAGACTTATTTGTTCTCTCATTTGGCTTCTTATGTTTCACTGTGTTAAGTGAGATGTTAGTAGTAACAGAACAAGTGAAGAGGAGTAAATATAGGAAAGAATAATATTATCTGCCACTGTGTGCAAGTCTTCGGGCAGCAGGAAAGCAGAGCTGAAGTGAGGACAAGGCGGTACCTCCCTGTCAGCAACGTGGACTCTGCCAATGTGAGTGTGTTCCTACCACAGCCTTGTTGGAGGACAATAGCAACAGGCGGAGCAGCCTTCTGCCTGCTGCAGCATCTCTCACTGCCAGAGATGGGATGTAGGGGGAGGCTGTTCTCTTGGAGGTGTCTGATCGAGAATGTTCACACTTGGAACTTGCACCAGTTGCTCTGATTTGGCCACTGCTACATCCTCACTGTAAAGGACTCTCACGTGATCTGTTGTTGAGGTTATCAAACTACCCATAGAGCTCACTGAATGTTGCAGCTGCTTCCATAGTGGTGTGCTACAGAATCCATCTTCCATGGTAGATAAGCTGTTCTTTGAATATTTTTTTTATATATACATAATGATCATTTATAAAAAGAGAAGGGAAGACTGGTTGCTTGCTAGTATTCTTGAAGCATATTCTCTTTTAAAAAATAAAAGTTTTTTCTTGGTGAGTGAAGGGGGATTCTACTTTATTTAAAAAATGAAGAAAAGGAAATATAAAGATGTTACAGGCTTAGAAGTGGTGTCCTGCTTTGAAGAGAAAGGAATAGGCTATCAAGAACACATGTGTGAGTTGATTTAGTGAGAAGGTAGAAAAGGGGGCTGCGTGGTAGAATGAAGGTCTGGAGCTTGGATTTGTGAAGTTTTCAATGCTTTACCAATTATACTACTTAACTGAGAAGAAGAAAACACTTTCTTGAGAAGTAAGAAGATTCCTATTGACTTGCGGCTAGATCTGCCAGAAAGCTTACTCTGCTCTACTTATAGAATATCTTAGCACTTCAATAACCACAGTTTATTTTCAGTATTCCTTGCGAGACCACTAAAGAAACAGGTCCCTCTATTGTGCTGAATGCCTGGAATATTCAGTTAAATCTGCGATATGTCATTGGCCCTCAATCATCTGCCTGATTTGCCAAGGATACTGTTTGCCAAGGATAGAGTAGCTGGTATTTTACCACATGGTTCTTTTGTCTCTTCTTTGCCTTGTAAAAAAAGATGGAAAAGAAAAGATGTGGCTGAACGACCATAACAGCAGCCAAGAACCTTATGTGTCATTTCTGTTGCGTCAGATTTCCTCTACAGAATTAAACTTAGATCAAAATACTGAAAGCTTTGCCCAGAGATGTGATGGGGAGAAGTGTCTGCTAGTCCTCTTAAATGCATAGGATTACGTGTCTGTCACATCTGAAGAATATATTACATGGCAGATGTTTGATTATAGCATAATTAGGAAGAGAAAGTGCAAACAAATGATAAAATTTCATTAATACTTCTGACTGTTATCCTTCTGTCTTTCCTTTCCCAGCCAGGGATGCCCAACTGCTTAATTCAGTGTTGCTGGAGCACTGAGAACTACTAAATGAGGCAACATGGCATGTTTTACAATCCTAGGTGTATTTTGTGATGCTAATGTCTTTGAATACCTACCTGTATAATGTTCAATCTCCACAGTCAAAATAATCCATCAGTTTCTTTCACTTCAGACAGAAAAACTAAATGGTTCTTGGAGCAAATGGTTCCATCAGGCCCTTATACCCAGGCTCATCTCTATATCCATCACCTGCTATCAACCATTTCCCAACTCTTTGTTCACCTGTAACCTGCTCAGCCTTTTTTGCTGTTATTTCTTTGCAGCCTGTGAGCAAATATCTCACAACAAGGCCACATTTCACTGTGCTTTATTACAGTTACAATTGCAGTAATAGATATTAGACACTAGGCTCTCTTTGGATAATTTCTTTTAGAGGATGAATATCAGACCTTATGCTTTCAACTGAAGCTGTGGCTTTGAATTAACCATATTTAGCTGGATATTGGACAATGAATTTAGTGCAGTTTAAGCAAATGTATTCTATCTGTAGATGGTGGGTGCAGACAGAATAGATAGGAAAGTATTTTATTTCTGTTGTGACATTTCAGAGGGATTAATTCTCTACTACAACAGTAGCAGTACTGGATCCTAGCTACGACCAATGCCATAGTGCATAACAAAACAGTGACCATCTCTGTTCAAAACTCATAGCAGAAAACGTAACTGGTGTCTATTTGAAAAGAAACATTGATTTGATCCTCTCTATTTTTCTCTTTTGCACCTGTAGCTGTTTAATTTTATGCTGCTTAAAAAAATGGAAACACCATCACTTTCCTTGTCATATCTTCTTTTCATTTTTTCATCTTTGTATAGAGCCTTTTTGATTTAAAAACGTTCGTCTGCAAGTTATTTCTTTTGAATCACTCCCTGTAGTGTAAATAAATGTTATTTGTGTCAGCAGCTAATCTTACAGTAAAGCCCATATTGTTATTAATATGTTTATTCAATACTGTTTATTCAAGCCAGAGCTTGCATATTTTTTGAGTTCTTTTTCCGCGTGTAGCCAGTGTCCATCAATTCTGGCCGTCAACTGGGATTAGAAGGATGAAGGATTATGCATGCAAAACATCTGTCAGTTTGACTGCACGTCTGAAGGCAGAGCGGGCTGCAGTTTGGGATTATCAGCCGATGCAGGGAGAGGTTCTTCCTCTCACTGTGCTTGACTACGTATCCAGAACTGCTGGACACATTTTTCCTTCTTTTTTTTTATATTTCTTTATGCAGAATCATACCACAAATGTCTGTGCTCGGCACTAGCCCGTTACAGAGTGCTTCCAGCCCTTGTTTAGATAGGTAAAAATGCTTAAAAATTGACATTAATTTGAAGCTGTAAATGCTAGTGGTTTAATGAAAAAGTAACTGAATAGTTATGTTAATTTATACCTAGTATCATCTGGGTTTAGCATTGAGTCCCAAGGTAATGATCGTTTCATGCCCTAAGTTACAATTTTAAGATCTAAATACAACTACAGAGGACCTGGGTGCTGTGAGTGTCGGGCGGGCAGCTCCAGAGGTGGGAATGTCCCCTCTGGGCCTCCTGGAGCTGCTGCTTGTTGTTTCCTTTCATGCTGCAGGGGTGCAGCTTCAGAACTGCGAAAGAAAAACAACAACAAAAAAAGGAATTCTTCCTATTAAAAATCTATCAAGCTTCAAATAATAATTAAAAAACAAAAAAGACATGATTTCAACATAGCCCCAGCAAATGTGAAGCTAGGTGAGGTTTTATTTTCTCCATCTTTTTCAAGTGGACTTGAGGCCTTGGAGAAGCAGCAGCAGCATCTCCTGGAGTACCAGCCTGAATGTCAGTCAGCAATGTCAGTCCACCTGGGGGGCTGCCAGCAGGGCTGGCTCCTTTGACGATGGAAGGCGGTGGGGACAGTTTGTCTGCTAGAGATCTCCACAGTTTGTCCAGAGGCTTTTTTAGGAAAGCTCATGACAAACAGCACCGTTGCATCTAAGCTGCGTGTGTGAATCAACGCAAGCGTAAGTCAGAACTAGATGCAGGGGTTATCCCGATCATCCTATTGGTAATATTTTTAGAAGTTTTTCTCTGGATTTTTACGTTGTCTAGTTGTCACTGAAGTCCAAACTCTTCATACGCATATCACATGACAGAATTTAGCTAACTATACGTTTTACAGCTGCTTTGCTTCTAAAGGCAGCTACTTCTGATGTTTGAACTTGAGGTATTGCAAAACGGACACATGAAATCAAAGAGTGATTTTTCAGAAGTGCCTGCTTTAGAGTTTCACTTCCAAATTGCCCATGGACCTTTCCGCTCCGCGTCCGCTTTGTAGCGGTGGCGCCGCTCGCTGCAAGCCCGTGAACGTGTTTGCTTTAGAAGTAACAGCGAAACCTTCTTGGAGCAGTAATATAACAGCATGTATGTCCTCTAAATAGAATATACATTTGACACAAAGATAGGGTCTGAAATGGAACTTTTCTCTCCCAGAGCCCCTTAGTCCTGTGCTTACATTTATGTTTCTTCATTACTTTTCTTTCCTCTGTTGCCTTCCCTTTCTCCTCGCTTGTTTGCCAGCACTGGCAGAGCTGTTCATTTACGCTTTTTTGATTGGGGCATAATTAAGGAAGAATGTGGAACAATAACTTCCTATTTGAGAAAAACCATAAAGCTTTAATGACAGCATGGCTTGAGGGCCTTCCTGCGTGCGGGAGTGGGAGAAAGCAAGGCCCACGTCCGCCTGGGCACCCTGCGGAGGACCAGGAAGGGTTTCCAGGCTGCTGTGAAAATAAAACGTGAGCTTCCTTTGAAGGGACAGCTCACAACAGGAAGAGAAAAGGACTTGTAGGCTCGGAAGAATGAACGTGTATTGCAAAGAAAATTCCGGCGAAGGAAGGCTGAAATTAGCCTTGTATTGTAGTTGAGAGGGAAGCAAATGAGTGCATCATCTGATGCAATTGTCCTTGCTAATGTCAGACTCTTAAGAAGTGGATTAAAAGGAACAGGAGGATGTATACCTTGCAAAGGCAAATGCAAAAAACTATACCAGATCTGAACAAAACTATCAGCTTAGACTCATTGGCTGAGCAATTCGAGTCTTTAGGTCTATTATCTCTGTGGCCCTTAAACAGTATAAAGTGCTTTTTGTTTCGCAGTAATCCTACAATGTTGAAAATTCCTTTCTTTTAAAAAGTCTTTTTTAAAGTCTGTAGTGGTGGTTGGCTTTTGCTTACTTGTCAAAGGAGAGCACATCTCTATCCATCTTGCGTAAGTGACAGCACAGGAGGTTTCAGACAACTACTGTGTGAGTCATCAGCCATATCCATCTGAGCCAAAATCTCAGAATAAATGTGGGACCTAAACTGAAAGAGATGCCTTTTGCCCCGAGGCACAAAGTAAGAACAATTACGATAGCCCTGCAACTTCCAAGGGAATCGTGCTATTCCTCTGTGTGTTTTCACGTGCCTGGATGAAAATGTCACTAGCCTCTAGCTGTCCAAATCTAGATAACTGAATCTAGATTCATTTGATGCAACTCTTTTCTTGCCCTTTGAAATTTCTGATTTTTATGCAAAGCGAATCCAATACTGTTGCAACTAGTGCTAACTTTCCAGTATCATTGCTGGTTATAGAGCCGGGTTTTAATAGTCTGCATGGAAGCACAGGAAGTTCTCCCCAAAGAATATTACATTAAAGTATAAAAGTATATTATGTTTGGTAAATATACAAGCTAATCTATGGTTTTGAAAGCCTTTCTTTTGCTTCAGAATTTGAGTCCTGTTGTGTGACTCTTCGGCCAATATCCTATCAATGATTATGGCAGTGTAAAATAATTTCCAGTGTAATTTTTACTGTTGTTCTTAAAAGGATCTGATCCCGTGGTAGTAGTATAGGTCAGCAGCTCGGTTTTTGCAGCACATTTGTCCAGGTAGACAAACAAGTGGGTTCATCCATGCACATGCTCACATGTATGGCATCCATCTGCCACTAGCTGTCTTCCCTTCCCGGCACTGCTAATGTATGGAGAAGGTTTTAGGGGGCTGTGGGAAGCTAGTTTGATGCCTTTATTATTTTTCAGCGTGGATAGGACATCTTGCCTGTGCACCGTGTTAATGCTGTGCCACAGTGGGGTTACCAAGCTCTTAGGCGGATATTTCTGTTGTCTTGGATGTTGCTTCCGAGGGCGGCCGCGTGGCTGCACGTGGCTGGCGGGTGCTTCCTACACACCAGTTGGCTGCGTCTTGTTTGTGTCTCAGTTCACGTGTTGCGTGTACAAAGAACCTATTAGTTATCTGCCTGCAAAACACAGGAAGACCAAAGAGATTCCTGGGACACTTATTGCTCCCAGCATGGGTGTGCAGAGCCGCTCTGCAGGAGGTGCTGTATGTTTTATGGCATGTTCAGACTCTCTTTGTCCCTTTTCCCTCCCTCCTGCATCTCACCTTTTGTTCTTCTCTGTTGTGTTCCTCGGTATTGTGTGCAGATGCTGGTACGGCAATTGCTGGTTTTCTTTGAAGCTTGATAGCATGGTCACAGGTTCTTGTAGGGGAGGTCAGCTTTTAATTTGTCCTAATCTTGTTGGGGTTGGCTCAGTGCAAAAATACAGTAGAAACTATATGGGTTTACAGTTATTTTTATCCTTGAGCTGTTGAGGTGTCTGGATATGGGAAAGAGCATATATGTGATTCAAGAGTTAATTTTTTGCAAGCTGCCTTAATACCACCAGCTACCATTAATTGATGCTTTCCATGAAAAATTGCTTGGGCAAAATTTTAACTGTGCGTAGACTGAGACTTTCCATAGTGGATGCTAAATACCATGGTGCCATGTGCAGTGCAAGGCTCAGGAAAGAGCAATTGTCTACAGAGCCAGGTTGGAATAGGGTGCAGTAAATAAGATTTAGGCCATGCATTGAGCAGTGATGAGAAAACAAAACATTAAATAGCTGCTCATTAAGTAAGTGCTGTCCATTGCACTGTGGCAGGGGTCTTGTGGAGAAAATATAGTGAGAGCATGTAATTGGAAATTATATCTTTGTGCATATGTATGCATATAGGCACAATGGAAAGGCATTCAAGTTGCACATGAATCTTTATATCCTTTCCTAACTTTTAAGCATTTGATGTTGTAACCTTAATAATGAGCTCTGTGTATATGCTATATTTATATGTATGTTATTTCATTCTCCAATCAATTGTAATAAAATTAATTGTGTCATCAAGTCCTGAAAATACATTTCAGTTAATTCCAGCTTTGCTGAATGCCTTCAGAATTAGAGAGAAATGCCAGCTTGCTTGGCTTCCAGTGTAAGTCTTTTATGTGACAATTCTAACCAGAAATATATGCAAAGCCATTAGAATGAGTGGCACGATTACAAACTGTGATCATTGCCTGAGAGAGGACAAAGTTGGTACTTAACATAATATTCCTTTCTTTTATATTTTGAAAACCTCAATTCTAGGGAATACAGTAGAACTTCAATTTAAGCCTAATTGTTGGGATTTAATCTCTTGCTGAAATGTCAATTTTCATTGCATAGCAAAAGTGGAACTTTATAAACGCTGTGGGATTCCAATGTCAGTGGAGAAACTCCTAGAAACTTGCACAAACTTGCTGTAATGTGAAAAGTTTAGCTTAATGTATGGATCATACTTAGAGACAGAGCTTGCATTGCTGCAGATCTGTAGACAAAACAGCTAAGGCCAGACACTTCACTTGGAGGCAGCTGTAAAGGCCCAGGCATCCTAAATCAGTAATTTCTTCAAATAGATCTGGGAAGCAGAGGAAATTAAGGGCAAGCATAAGTATCTTCGGGTATGTTAGAAATAATTGTGGTCAGTGTTGCTGAAGGATGCTGAATCAACCATCAAAAAATAATATGCAGCATATGAAACAGTTCTATGGAAAGAACTGGGTTTCTGTTGAGAACATGGACTGCCAGTCAGTTGTGCCACTTCTGTGCCATGAAGGTGGTATTTAGTACAATTGGCCAAAGTGGCCCCTAAGCCCAAAGACGACTACTTTGTGGCAGTTGTAATCAAGAACCAATAGTGGCAAATTCCCCAAGCAGTTCTCTGTGTTGCCCCTGTAGTGCTGTCAACATATTGTGTGGTGCTACTACCAGCTCTCATGATTTTGTTTTCTTTTGGGTGACTTTTACTGCTTGCAGTGTCAGGGGTGCTCTTTAAAAGCCCCGGCTCCTGGAGAGGCTTTTAAAAGCCCCTCTCTAAGTCGTATGGGTACAGGGCAGTATTTAAGAAGATGTGCATCCTAAGAAGTGAAAACCCTGCAAACACGGAGACTGGGCAGCAGCGTTCAGCATGAGCACAGCCCACGGCAGCAGCGAGGGATGAACCTTTTCTCCTTGGATGTTCGCTGTGCCGGTGTCACCTCCAGGAGCTCCCCTGGCTCCCGCAGCAGCTCCTCCTGCCGGCCCCAGCTCCGACTACCCAGCCGGGCTCTCGTGATCCCGCCTGCAGCCTGGGCCCCGTCGCACTGACCTGTCCTTTGGGTGACGCTCGTTTGCGCTCGCTCCATGTCCACACTCTCTTTTCTCTGCTTTTACCTTCCGCATCCGAGGATGCATCAACTCTGCTTGGTAAAGCCCTTTCTTCTCACAGGACGCCCGCCCAGCTGGACATCTTTCCTCCTTCCATTATGTGGCTTAACCCGAACGTATCTGACTTGTTTGGCGATTGTAGTAACATTTACACGTTGAAAAGCGGTTGGAAATTATCAGCACATTCAGATACAGAAGGATGTAGACATTTTAAGAAGTCAATTTGTGCCTTTGCCTTCTGAGTCTAAAGACGACGTGGCTTACAGTAAGAACGAGAATCGTGGTTAGGATTTTGCTGAAGCTTTGTATTTAAAACAACATCAGTATGAAAATGCAGCCATCAACTTTCTTGATTGGGAGGAGTGGGGATTAACCTTATAATATAAGGCTTTTCTCTCCTTCATTCACGAAAACATAAGTTAAAATTGCAGCTTGGTATAAAGCAGAAAAATAAAACTAAGAATGTTATGATGAACATGGTGATTTAAAAAATACAGCAGACTGTACTTTTAAAGTGCCCTTCCCAGGAAAACTTCTCTTGGCTCTCCAGGATTTCAGCAATGTTCAAAGATTAGGTTTATTTAATAAAATATTGATAGGATTGTAATATGATGATGTTAGACTGAATATCATGCCCTTGAGTCTGTTCTCCTTGGAAAAATATTTGATTCCAAAATAAGGAATGAATTTGCTGAGGGAGTTAACATGGTCATATTCAGCTAACTGCTCATAGAGGCACAATAGTGAACTTGAAGGCCTGTTATTTTAGTCATAATGAAAATTCTTTTTTTTTTTTTCAGAGCACTTATAGTTTTGTTTTTAAAGAATTATACCCGCTGCTCCTCTGAGTGTTTCTATATGAAGGTCTCCCCTAACACTTGCTTTTAGCTTGATTTCAGATGAACAAAGCAGTCAGCTCTTGCTAATGCTAAACCCAAGAGACTCCTCTTTCTGAACACTTCTTAATTACATGGGTTATTAAATAGGGGGGTTAGAAATACAGCAAATTGTATGGAAGGGTTGTACACAATGAAATTAAAACCGTGCTAGAGGCTGACCCACATCTGCATCATCGAGCCGGGACTCTGAAGGTAAGGAGACAAACACAGATTACTGAAGGGCTTGCTACATACTTATTAAAATCACTGACAGATTTCTTAACAGACTCCCTGGCACAAATTACAGGACAGCTGATGCCTATAGATTGCAGACTTGAACAGTGAAACTTGTATAGTTCCTTTCAAGCCCTAGTTGTTGTGAATTATGCTACAGAGAGGAATCTGTGCTCCGAGTTTTACCTACAGGGCAGGATCTGTGGTGTTGATGCTTGGCAGGACTGGAAGGGCGGCAACGCTTTAAGAAGTCCTCTAATGTTTTGATGAGCATAAGAGGGAAATTTCTGCTTTGTAGAGTTTTCTTTCTTTGTTTTATTATCACATTTTCTTTTAATCTAAGAGAGTTTTAATCTTTTAATTAAATTTTAAGAGATTTTTTCTTTTAATCTAAGAGAACAAAATTACCCACCAAGCCTGTTGTTTAGCTGCCGTGCTTGAATCAAAATGAATGCCTTATTCATAAACTCCAGTACTTGCTGCTTGAGTTGATCACTGATTCTCTCTGCTCTTTCCCCAGGCTCAGGCAATGAGTGTTTCTGTTGCTTTATCTTACAGGGCTCTTTTCAGTGAAAAGTTCACAGTTATCTAAATTGTTGTCCCCCTGTACTCTTTTCCCGTTAACTTCTTGACTCCTGTGACTGTCTGTGGTTTCTGTGTCATTCGGGAGACCATATCTGATCCCTGCAAGGGTCAGGGCAGTGTTTTTCTTGCCTGAGGGTCTGTGTATTGTATAGCTTAATAGATGTGATAACAATCTGCAAAAATCTGAAGACTGTAAACACTGATGAGAAGCAGGAACGGGTCCAAGGATGTGTGAGAAGAAGCCGGCTAAGGAAGCATGTAAAGACTCTACTGCAGCTAGTTTGTTTCATAAGGGAAGATTCCTTGGAGTTTTGTTCCTATTCTGAAAATGTCAAAGGTTGCTTGTGATCTTCTGCACAGCTGAATTTCTCTAAAATACAGTCCTCCTGCTCCGCTTTCAGATTTTCATGGGTCTCAGGTAACAGCTCTTGCTTCTTTCTTTGCAGATTCTATTTGTTATTTCTGCTTCCTGGTATCCCAAGCCCAGAAGGCTTTAATGAATCCTGTGTACTTTTCTGCTCTTTACAAGTAGTTTTTGCTAATGCAATGTGAAAATGCTAACGGCAGTCTTAAATTTGGTGCGTTTACTATCTTATGAAGCAAAATCTCATTGGGGTAGGTGATAAGAATGTAGCTAGCAGCGTTAGAGCCCATGCTGAGCACTGGGGCAGCTCTGGAGCAGGGAGTGGGAGGCCAGGAAGAGCCTCCTGCAGAAGTACCAGGGTCTACAAGGCCCCACGGATCTGTGATCCGATCTGTGATTCCTGCTGCCTTCCTTGCAGGTGAGACAACCGCACTTCTCTTGAGAGAGGTTTCCTGCTGCTGCTTCCAGGTGGGATCTCCGATGAGAGAAGAGTGGTCAAGCATTTGTGTGATTTCCTACAAGGCTATACACAAGCAAGTTAATGTTCGATATCTGTTTCCCTTCCCTGTGTATCCAGTACAGATGGAGCCCATGGGAAAAACTGTTCAATTTGTGGGTGTTCCCAGTGGCTTTTCTACCAGGTGCTTTGCTGTTATCCAAAATTTAGGGCCAACTATACCATTAACAGTGCCACAGAAAATCCGATAACACTTTCATTTTTTGCTGCCTCATTTTAAAACATCACTATTGGCTTTCTGTCACTTCACTTCAGGCCTAATTAATACTATGTAAAACTGAAGATTTCTCAGTGATGTTTCAAAAGGATTAAGAGCCTCCTGATTTCCCATAGTGAAGTAAGCAATTGCATTGTTTCAATGCGAAGAAGAGAAAATTGAGATCAATATCCCATAGTAAATACAATGCTGCAATTCGTAATAACAACTGTGATTTAATTTCTTTGAGTGCCGAGGGACCACATATGTGGCAGTTACTGTCTTCTTTCATAGCTACGTATTTATGTGCTCTGTCCTGCTCTAGTTAGGTGGCTTGGTGCTGCAGAATTGATGAGTATGTTCACCTGAATCTGTCCTGACCAGGATGTTAACTGGTATTCTTTTAGAAAACTTGGGGGCAACAAAACTGTCTGTCCCTTTTCCAAAAGCTGTGGCTGTTTGAATTGCCATAGTCTGTCCCTAGGCTAAAGGAAGCTAAAGATTTTGCTGCTGTGTTGTGAGGTTCTGCCAGGAGGTTTCACCTCAGAGCAGCAGACCCCAGAGCAGGGGAAAGGGTGGGAATTGTTTGTGCTTTGGAAGGGAAGATCCTTTTGAGAAGAACCAGTTCCTTTTCTGTTTCAGCACCAGATTGGGGAGGATAATAAACTCTTTGGGGGCTGAAGGCAGTGAGGCATCGGGTGGAAGTTGGAATTAATTTTAGATCTGAAGAAGTTTTCAGGTCCTAGTTTGTAGTAATTCTAGCAGTCTAACTGCGGAGCAAGATTCACCTGAAGAGAACCAGTGCTAAGGGAGTGGGAAAAAAAGAGTTTAAATGCCTCTCGGAGGGCTAGGGAAGTGCAGAATTTATAGATCAGCCTGTGGCTGAGATTAGATAGCCAGCAAGAGTAGCCTGAAGGGAAATGTACTATAATTTGCATGCAGCTAGGTAATTACAATTTCCTCCATTAAATCTTTGCTCCTGCATAAGGATCTATGGTTTAGTTGGGACAAGTCCAATTACCTTCCTGCACTCTACATGGAAATCTACTTCAAGTTCACTTGATGTAAAATAAGGCTGCCGATGTGTTTGGTAGTATTAGTTTGATGTGAATATACTATACCAGCTGGAGAGGGATACTTTGTGGCCATCATGGGAGTTCAATTGATTAGTTATCAGGGGACCTGTTGCAGAAAATTTCGCTCTGGCTAGTGATATAATTTCACGCTTGCAGTTAGCAGGACACTCATCCATTTCCATAGCAGAGTGGGAGGAATAGATGCAGATGATGGGGCTCTGTTTTTTTTTTTTTTTTTTTTTTTTTTTTTTAATATACATATAGTGAGCTTTCAACTTTGAATATTACTGATAGCAAGATGTCTAGGTTCTGTCCATGGGCTGTATTTTCCAGGTTCCTCCAGCCTGTCCACTCCAAAGGTGTTTCTTGGTGTCCATTACTTCCTATCTGACCTGCCCATACTTCAAACCAAGGACACTTCGAGAGAAACCCTTTTCTGCTTATTCTTTCACAAAACCATTGTTAAGACAGCACAAAAACAAAATTAGTTATCTGTCTAACAAGTTTTTCAGAGTGCAGTTTTACCGATACCGTTTCCTCAGTGGATCCGGCTTGTGTCCTTGTAACCCTTGCTCCGCTGAGACGGGCTAATTCATTTTTCATGTTCCTTCAGTTAAGTGTTTCTCTGAGGGAAAGGCAGCCTGATGTCAGGCTGCTGTCCAGAGAGGGCTGTAATGAAACGACTGACCACATTTCGCTCACTCATTTCAGCTTATTCTCAACTCTGTTATTTGAAAGATAAAGACTTTGCATTAAACTACAAGATCTTGCTTTCATTCCGTCTCTTCTTCAGTCTCTCTTTGCTGATAAATAATAGATATAGAAGAATGAATAACGCGCTAAACTTTTGCTCCTGAGACAGGAGTTTCCATCTAATCGGTGGTCCAGTCCAGCGTGAAATCTATTTGGAGGTTTAGACTTGGTCCTTCTGGCACCGTGTTCTTCCTGCAGAGATATTAAATGTAAAAAAATGGTGCACAGTGAAGCAATCACGGTGTCTGTTTGAGAAAGGCCAAAGATTAAGTTAACAGGGAAGCAGCTTTGCCTCGCGCTTGCACAGGAGCGTGTCTCCAGGTCAGCCTTCCCTGGATGCTCCGCGGGAGTCGGGACAGTGCTGGGGCTTTGCTCCTAAGGGAAATTACTTACACATGTACATGTGTGTGCACGTGTATACATGTGTGCATAAACCCACACATATTATATATTTGGAATACTCAATATATAAACAAACATACACACACTCCGACAGCTCAAGGAATGAAAAACCCGTGTGGAAAAGTAAAAGACTAATGCAACTCTAACATCACTATAAGAACATTCCGTTTATTTTATTTTATTTTATTTTATTTTATTTTATTTTATTTTATTTTATTTTATTTTATTTTATTTATTTTATTTTTTGTTAAGTGAACTACAGATGATACCTATATACTGTTTCCAAATGTCCATAATTCCAGAGCCCAAAGTGCACTTGGATTTTTAGCTCAACTTCTCCTTTGGGTCTTGAAGATTAACTAGAATTAGTTGCAACTCGGAGTTAGACATTGCAGCGCAAATCCTGTGTCTTTTAGATTCCTATGAAAAGCACTGTTTAGTATAATCATTTGTCTTCTTTCAAATGACTAATAATTTTATGTGAATTATTTTCACATGCCAGAATGACCTCAGAGTCCTACCTAAAGTTCACTGGGAGAAACGTACTGAAAAAAGGAATACTTATCTGCTAGTATATGAATGCAGAGAGAATTCAGCAGTTTCTGTTGTATTCAGAAATGATAGCGTTAGAGCTTTTTGAATGTAATAACTGGTGCTGCAAGGATTTTGTGGTCAGAAATCAAGTCTGCATTCTCTAGCTTGGATTTGGTCAATGCAGCACTGCCAAAACATTCCTGGCTGGTCCCTCAAAGTTGATTCCTCTAGTGTGTTTAAAACATTCATAAGAATTAAGCAAGTAAGAATGAAATTATTTTTTCATGAGAGTATTAAGACTGTAATGAGAAGGCAGATCCCTGTCCCCTGGTGTTTTACCATCCGAGGCTGGGGGTAGGTATCGTCATTCCTGGGCTCTGTTCACTTGGCATAATGCATGTTCAGTCATCTGAAACGTCTGCGTGCCGCTAGCTAAAGCTCGTGGAATTAGGGCGAGGTGTAAAAGTTTGCAACCAGGCGGTTGGTTGTGGATCCCAAGCTGCCCAAGACATTGCAAGGTGTGCCGAACCTACTAGCTATTAGTACTGCCTCCGCCTGTGCTGGGTCTGTACCTGCAATAATAAAAATAAGAGATGGGCTTCTGACATTCCATGTAAGACTTGGTATGTTGCAGAATAAATAACGAATTCCAAGTCTGCCGAGGTCAGCAGGGCCTTTTGTTGGCTCCGGTGCGCTTGGGAGCAGCTGCCCAAGGAAAGGTGTTGGTGGAGCGGCGGCGTTGCCGTGGTCGCTGTGGGGACGGGGCAGCGCGGAGGCGGGACGGGGGGCAGCGATGGGCGCTCGAGCTCGCGCCCGGCGCGGAGGCGCTGGGAGTGAAGCGGCGCCGGAGCCCTGCGCTGTTCCCTCTGCTTCAGCAGGATCCCTGCAGAGAGCAGGACTGCCGAATCCTCTTCTTGTTCACCCCCGAGAAAGCCCCTCAGGAATCGACTGCAGTGCTAGCCTAGAGCCACTGAAAACGCTCACCAAGATATCTATGTGCTGAATAAAAAGCCCTCTTATTAAATAGCTTGTGTAATATATCCAGGACACAAGTTTCAGTGAGTTCCTGCTCATCGCTATCTCCTCTCTCAAAGGAAATAAGTACTATTGACCTTTGGAAATAACATGGCTCTGGTTTGTCTTGGCTTTGGCTTTTGCCAGGCCTCATGACTATGTCTGGGCAGATTGTTTCAAATATATCCATGTCAATAGGATCTGATGTGAGCTGAGAACTAAAATAACCAATTTAAGAGTGCGGGACGCAGTCATCTTGTTGACAAGCTGCCTTCACTCTGGATATATTTTTATTATTGATGGTATTTTCAGCAGGTTCCAGAATAATGCTAGGTGAGTTCTAAAATTAATACCCTATATCCTTTCTTCTGGTTCATTAGTTTTCCCAGGGCTGGATAATAAACAGAGTTAGAAATTCAAACAAGCATGCAAAATCCCCATTCCATCTTAGATTTTTTCTTTTTTTTTTTTTGATACTTGAATTTATGGAAATTCTAAAAATGTCATATTCATTTTTCTTTTTCATATACTTTCTTAGTTGCAATCAGAGTGATAATTAAGATGCAGTGAGATAAGCTGTCTGTGAAGTGTTTCCAACTAGAAACTAAGATCTCTTGCAAATTTTACAGCTCTCTCTTGCAGACCGAGAGGATCCGGCCCCTACAGCTGACAACTGGTGGCCTCAGTTACATGAGGCTCCTTGGTAATCTGTGAGAGTGGTAGGGTCAAAAGACTGGCTGGGAATCTTGTCTTTTTCTGTAAAGTTTTGGACATGATACCATAAATCCATAAATATTTAGCTGTTAAATATTATTCACATAAATAATTCCATTGAAATCAATGTGGATTTACACATAAGCTTAACTTGTTAGAAACACTAATTTCACACTAAGACCTAATCTGGGAAATAAAATGTGCTTCTATTACTGTATTAAATATAATCCTTTGTTATTCTTTAGTTTCTTCAAAACCTCAAAATATTGCAAACATTATCAAATATTTTATAACCTTGCTGATTGTGTTGCAAGGAAAACCTGGCTGAATAGTTCTAATTATTTTCCAAGCACAGTCTCTATAATGTTGCTGTTGTAATTAGGGACAGTTCATTATAGTAGTAGGACTTTTTTTTTTATTTTTTTTTTTTAGAGAGTAGCTCATGCTTGCTAATCTGTATTCAACACTGCTCATCACTCTAAATTTAGAAATATTTAAAGGTAATTATACATATCTTGAGCTGTACAAAGAAACATACAATTACAAGTTTGCTTAAGGACCTCTCCACATTTGTGTTTTGTTTTAAACTCTTCAAGATTTCTAATTGCCCAGGACACCCACGTGTCTTGCCTGTCTGGCTGTGTTACCAGAGCCTGGTGAGATATAAGCGCAGTTGGGAGAAGTACCTGGGAGGTCTGGACCTGGAGCCTGGTCCACACTCCTGGAGTGGCCCTTGCACCAGTGATGTTTAGAACATCTGATTCCACTACAGATTCAGTATTTCATTATTGGTATTGGATACCATAATTGCTTGTCATTTAAACTTCTCTTTAATATTGGAGAGAGGTTAAAAAATACTGACTTTCAAGGGGACAGAACTTCCAAATTCTGGTCGGTTGTTGCATTTTCAGGTATGAAATAATTTGGATTAATTGCTCTGGCATTTAAGCTGCCCTTTCACTGCATTACCTTGTCATCTCTGCTCCCTATTGAGTTCCCAGGAATTTCTAATGTTCTCCTCAGTGCTGGAAAGCAAACTCATGTTAGCAGAGCCTGCATATTTCTAGCAAGTAAGTTGCATATGTAATCTTTTCACTTTTATTTCAAATTAAATAGGAACATAAAATTTATGTGAACAAACATAAAAAGCTGTCCTTTTAAGAGGCAACATCGGATACTGGGTAAAACACAAAAGTAGTGAGGTTATGTAACATTGCAAATTCAAGATTTATTATGAAGGAGCATGCTTGCATTAGAAGGATGAGGTTGTGTGTACTCCAAATGCTTTTGTGCCCAGGGCACAGTCGTGTAATGCAGTTATTCTGTGTCTGTCTGTCTAAGAGAATAGAGTAACTGCTATTTTTTGGGTGAAAAAAGAATTGCAGAAATTGATAACTAAGAGCAGTTCTGGTAAATAGCATAAGACAAAGTGGTTCCTCTTCTGAAAAGTGACTGAAGCTTCTGCCTTCCTTTCTGTCTCGTGTTTGGAAGCAGAGGTGACTCTCCTATGTACACAGACAGCTTGCAGAGCTGCATTTTCCCCCCTCAAGCTGTGTATTTAAAGGTCCTTAGGAGATTATATAAAAGATGTTGGCAGTTTCTGAAAGACAGGAGTGCTGTAGATTCATCTGCCATGTAGATGAGTCTTTGTTTTCCATCAATTATAAATTAATTATATTCAGACAAGCTTAGGAAGCCGCAGCGCTCTCCTTGCTCTGCCTCAGCCGAACTGAGCTGAGGAGGAGAGTTCGTCCGGCTCCTGGCTCAGAAGACTTGGAGTGGCCGTCACAGCCCTTGGGGAATGACAGTCCTTTAAATGCCAACTGAAAATCATAATATTAAAATAACTGTAATATTATTTTTTTAATTGAAGATATGCATCATTTTTTAGCAGTAGATAACATATGAAGGACCAGGATCAAATAGGTTCATGCTTTCCAGTGCGATATTAAGTACTTAAGCTTTGAGCTATAGATGTTGGATTGTTCATAGGAGGACTCTGCTTTTAATACAGTGTTTTCTGTGAAAGCATTATATTTGCATTTTCAGTAGAAAATGTTGGCCTTGGTTTGTGTAGTATGAGTTTACTGAACTTCCTGGTATTGGGAATCTGACTCATATTCAATACTTGCTATAGAAAGATTGGAAAAGAGCAAGATGAAGAACAGAAAGAGAACATGTTTGTCGTGTGCATGTATGTGCAAGCAGAAGTTTAAAAAAAAAAAACTGAAATAAAGAACAAATATGGTAAGAACAAAGTCAAGGCTAGAGAAAATAGGGCAGTACAATTTTTGGAGAGCTACAACCTCAGGCTGGATTATAGTTCATATTTAAGCTGGAAAAAAGACCTATCCTCATTTTAAGAATCATTCAGCACGTTCTAAATTCAGTATGAGCCACTTGAGCACTGCACGTTATAAAACCTAGAGATGGACATGAGTCCAATTATGACCCTTTAATTTTAGCTTGTGACTAAGTGTTCTGTACACCATCAGAGCCTCTTGACGGAATATCTAGCTAGGGAAAATAATTTTTCTATCCTGTAAGACAATTATGAAACCAATATAAAAGTTCAGCCTGGTGAAACGATTTGAATTGCCCAGAGGCAGAGCTTGGAAAGACAGTGGAGTTTTTGGAGGCCTAAAACAACCATTGAAAGGTATGTGTTTTATCCAGCCACAGGCTGTGACTCCTCGGGTGAGTAACTGTGTGGGTGGCAGATGGCCTGGATAGGTACCGTGCGATGCACTTGGGACTCCTGGGCTTTTCCTGGGGCTGGGAATGCCTGTCCTGGGTGCACACTGCAGTGCTCATAGCCTCGTGCCTCAGCACTAAGTAGCTATCTAGCATCTGAAATACGTCTGGGTGCAAGACAGACCCGCAAATTCCGAAGAATGGCAATTGGAAATATATTCTTTATTGTAACTGAGAGATTAAGGATGTCTCTACGTTTTTGTTGCTGCTCTAGCAAACACTTTGAGCTGCTGACAAGTTCAGTGATGGTGGTAAGAGAAACTTGCAGGCCTGGTTGCAGCGAGGCCTCGTGGTTGCCCACGAAGGACTAAATGCTGAGAATGCCCAGTCCCCTCCCAAGCAGTCCTAGCTCTGCTAGTCCTCCTCCTAGTTGTGACATTGAAGTGGAGTGTTCCTGAAGAGTTTGGCTGAGGTGTTGCATTTCATTCTGTTTTCTGTTTGTTTTTGACTGGAAATTGAATTTTCTAGGCTATCTGTTGCTGAAAACCTTAATTTGGATCTACTGGATGTGTGTTTTAGCTTATGTGTTCAGTGCTTGCTTTCATTTCTATTGCCTGAGACTTTCCCCCCTGTAGCTGGGCCAGAAGACTAGGACAAAGTTATGGGCAGTACCACAGCAACCATCACCTACCTTTAAAAAAAATCTGCATTTACAAAATGTGATTGTTTTATGCTTTCAGAGACCCGGCTACTTTTAACACTTATTTCTGTAGCTTTTCTGGAGGAAATAAAAGCATTTTAGCGTGTGTAGAAATACAGAATGTGTTGCAAAAGCACTATCTGCATTCCTGCCCAGATTACTTTTAAGTCAAGAACTGTTTAACGGAACTGCCAGCCCTGCATGCGAGGCAAATTAGGAAATTCCGTGTTTTAAGCTTTTTGTACTGCCAAAATGCAATCATACGGGCACTGCTACTAGAACACATCATTTATTTTGCATGTTGTGCAGCGTGTTAGTGTTCACTGGAGCTGGTACTGACTAATGCAATCCAAATAGATGCATGATTTGCCGGATCAAATTCCATGATTGTGCAGCCCGTGCCCTGGAGAAATGGTTCATGCTAATCGTGCTGGTAAAGGCCAAGGGATCCCCCAACGCGCTGCCGAGAGCTGTGGCTCTGGCCCTGTGCCGTGGCAGGGTCCCACGGGATATTTTCAGGACTCATGGATGTTTGCCGGCAGTTGTTTGGAAGCTTGGCATGCAGTAACACACAATACCAGATAAATTAACAGCAGAAACTTTGCCAATTTATTTGTTTTTATGCTGGTTTTCTTTCTCTCCATTTCCCTTTTCCTTTGTGTCAGTGCATAGTAGTGCCTTGAAAAACACAAATAATCCCCAAACTAGAGCAAAAACCAGACAGTGGTAATTAGAAAGCTCCCGTAACGAGCAGCAGCAGTGAATGGCTCTCATAGTTGTCCAGCGTACACACAAGAAATTTAAAATACATATTTGTTGTGGGTCAAGCTATAGCTAATATGGATGTCAGTTTATTTTATTGTTTAATCCAGGGGTCTTTTTTATTATCTCTGCTCACTAGTGGGGAAAATAAAATAAAATAAAATAAAATAAAGGAAGTAGAAATAGGATTGTTCTAAAAAAAAAAGACTTAGTATGTATTTGAATAACTGGTGTGCTGAGTGCTGCTACATACTTAAGTTTATGCAAATAAAAATGTAGATATATTTGGGTAGAAATGCAATCAAAATATTCTTCAAATTATCTTAATTGAATAAAAGTGAGTGGTATTCAAGACTTACTGAATGGTTAGTCTCCCTCCAGGTAGCACTGGCCCATTTACTACTTGTGGCTTTCCATAGGCCTGGACTACCTAATCTTTTTTTCTGCTCTTGTAGGACATGCACCGTATTCCCATTTTTTCTGAGCTGGGGTTAGCCTAGGGTAATTGTACTAAAGTTTATTCTCATTTTCAGGATAAGATGTTATTGCCATGGTGTAAGAAAGAAAAGGAGGAGAAACAGTAAATTGTTCTATTTTTAAAATAGGCGTTTTATGAGTGCCTTGCAGGAGTGTATTAAGCAACATGACTTACATCTGTCTCGTCTGTTTTGTTCTCTGATTCCCTGCCTGGGGGAGAAATGTGTGTGCAGTGGTGCATTTTGTTTTGGTAGGGTTTTTGTCGTTTGTTTTGTTGTCTATACAAGTGGCCTGTGTTGATGTTGGAGGGGAGCGTGCCTTGCATTTGGGGCCCAGATGATGAAGCTGGTGAGGCCTCCAAAGTCCTGCATGGCCATGGGAATGCATGGGAATGCTACCAGGCTGACCTAGATGCATCCAGTTAAAGAGGGTCTCAAAGTTGGCACAGTACTTGATGAGGCAGTTCTTGTTAACCAGTTTGAAATCACATTTATTCAAAGTGTTCTGTGGGGCCTTTCATTGGGTTTGATTTGATGGCATCATTATCACAGTTGCATCAATAACTCCTGCATCTAATTGGAAAACCTCTCTCTCTAGAGGTGGAACTGGGTCATACCATCACCCAGCTCCCCTAAAATGAGGAGTTATGATTTAGGAAATGTCAACTAGAGTTCCCTTTTTAAAGACCCAAATAAAAACGGAACCTTTGATTTGCTAACAAAAACATTTTTCAATCTTTTCAGTGAAGGACATAAGAAATAAATGATAAGTAAAAAGGCTGATGGGAACAAGTGCCGTTTGCTATTAATACCATTCTCTGTTCAGCTTTAGATCGCGTCCAAAAAGACCAATTAGAATTAGTGCTCTTGTGTGAGACCCTATATGAACTGGCATAAATTACACAGCTTTTTCTCAGCTGTATATCCTTTAGATAAATAACTCTCATGGCACAGACAGACTGAATACCAACCAATGAAGAGATGCAGGAAGACATGTGGCCTCCCTTGTGAAACCCATACGTACATAATGTGTAGCTGGTTTTGCTGTTGTGGTCATTGCTGTGCAACAGCAGTGTGTGCCTGTGTGTTGTGCTGCAGTTTGCCACTGTAATCCATTATCTGCTAAACTTGCCATGTATGGAGTACAGAACTTCATATGTAAGTCCAACTTATGCTAGAGCTGTACACATGGGAATGCCTTAAATAGAGTATTGAAGAACAAAAGAAATAGGCTAAATTGCTGAGAAAAATTCTGTAAAATACGTCCAAGAATACAAACGGAGAAATCTGCTTGTAAAGAGGGATTCAGCCCTGCCGGCATTTCCTTGGCCAGCTGTAAAGCAGGGAGAATAGAAGCTGTTCCCAAATGGATGTGGTCCCGACGGTGCCGCTGGGATGCCCGTGCCACAGCAGAGAGATCCTTGCCTTTTGCCATCCAGCAGATACAGACAGGATATGTATCCTTCTGAAAAGAATCAAACGTAATTTATGGAAATACAGCATTGCCCGCAGAAGTGGCAGGAGTATTTGAAAGTACAGTTATATCTAAAGTTGTGTCCTAGAAGAGCCACTCACTCTTGGATTTGTTTTTATTTATTTGTTTTATTCTAGGGCTCAGTGGATAAAAATGTAAACATGGAAGTGTCCTATCAGTGGAATTTTTATGCTGTTTACACATTTGTCTCTTCGTTATATGATAAATTGGGCCAGACATTTAAACATAACAGAAAATCTGGTGTACTATAATGCAATTTAATTTTGGGAGTGTTAAGAAACTTAAGGAAAATACACACACTTTATTAAGATGCTTGTAATTGAATGCATAGATAAGGCCCATCTTCTTACAGAACATATAACTAAAAAGCTATGGAGAATTTCTGTATTTTCTGTATATACCTGTCGGTATGCACTTTATAACATTTGAAAATAACCTTTATAAATCAAATCTTTAAGGAATCTTCTAAAACTAATAAAAGCATCTTGTATCATTATTAGTAGATAAATATCTTGAAGCTCTTATATCACTGTTAGTCTGGGATTCAGGAGAGGGAATCTCTGGCTCTGGCAGCTCCAGCCTCCTCTCATGGGCAATCCCTGGCCAGTTGCTGGTTTGAAAGATGCCAAATAGTATCTGTTTGACTAACTGCACTTACTTGGAAGTCAAAAATTGCCCTATTCTGAATAAATAAGCATAGTTTCCAATAATGGGAAACTAAATTATTTATGTTTTTATTGTATTTTTCTTGTTGGAGACAGATGGAAGCTATATTTTTACTTTTTTACCTTTTTAGAGAAGTAAAATTTACCCTGTGCAGAGAGCTGGGCCTCTAAGAACAGGCACTATCTCAAAATACACAGGAAAGTAATGAGCTCTCATTAACACTGCATTCCACCCAGAAGTCTCTTACTAGCCCTAATAGCTTTATGTACCTACACATTTTTCTTCAGTACAATTAGAAACTACATATACTACCTAGCTTTAAAATGACAAATACATTCAAAGACACATTACTGACATTTTTACTTAATGATTACCTAAAATAAATACACATTTCCTTATCATTTCCATATGCAGGAACATGAATACCCACAATTGCTAAAGTGGTTACACTTGTCAGCTTTTTTTTGAACTCTTCCTAATGCACTGATTCCTCAGAAGTTCCATTGTATTTAAAGGTATAATGTTAACTTAATGTTAACTTAAAGGTATAATGAATTCTTTTAACAGTTTTTTTCTTCTAATTCTTTTGACAGTATTTCTATAAGAAAAAAAAATATGTGGAAGGATGTTAAGGATTGTGTAGAATTTATTTTATGGCTGGAATCATTCTAGCTATTTTAATCCAAAATATATAAAAAAAAAAAAAGACCTCATGCAATTGAGGATTTAAAATGATGTTGATATGAGAGATGGATACAGTAACTGGTTGCACGCAGGCACTGCGTTCCTCTTTATTCACATCCTAGCAGCTGAGCAGCATTGAGCTCGCGCTGGGGTAAGCAGAGGGTGTGGGCGGAGGGTGGATGTGGAGCGGAGCAGAAAGTGGGTGAGAGCTGATTGCCTTATAAATGTTTCAGCAGGAGATACTTGGAAGGGCTCCCTCCCTTCTTCCCATGTTGGGAAATCATCGGGGAGCTGTGCTGCATCCCAAATGAGTGCTAATGAAACCTTCATCCCAGGCACCATCATGGATTCTGCATATGCTACATACGACGTGGGAAAACGCAAATTAAAACAGGGAGAGAGAGAATATGCGATGGATTGGCATGAAGGTTGCATCAGCATGAAGCTGCCTTGCGCACAAAGGCAAAGCGGGATTTATTAGTTGGGTTTGTTTGCTCCCTCTGAGCCCTCAGTCTTGGCACTTGCTGTGGAGCTGCAGCTTATGGGCATAGGCTGCAGAAATAGTTCTAATAATTTGTTTTAAAACTCCTTTTAATCTTTTGATAATTACTTGCCAGAATGTATGAGCTGGTTCTGGGTACAAAAGTCTTGCCAGCAGTTGTTGGAAATCTTCTGTATTTCTCGCTTGTAATTTCGCAGCCTGGAAACAGATACATGTATATGTGTGTGTATTTTGAGTACTTTTAAGCTCTTTTGTCCTTTTTCCATTAGTCTCTCCAACTGAAATAGAATATATCTTTTTTAGAAGGAACTTTTCTTCCTTGGCTTCCTCCTTTACATTTTCTCATTTCTGCTCCGTAAAAGCTTTGCTCCTTCATGCCAGGTGTGTCACTTGCTCTTCCCTTCCAAGTGGTCATTGCGTTTTCCTTGATGGGAGTCTGCACTCCCTAAAAAAAACAATAGGCCTGTAGTATTTTAATGTGTTAGCTGACTTAGGATTTTACAACTAATAATAGACAAAAGCAGTCTTTAATAAAGATAATCTTTTTGTTCCTTGTATTTTAGTTGTACTGCAAAAAAAAAAAAAAAAAAAAATAAGAAATATACTAAAAACATAAGGATTTTTTGCCACTTGTGGCGCTAATCAATGCTTTTATTAATCATAATTATAAAATGGTCAATAAGGTCTTGCATTTATTGCCTTTGAATCACGGAGGAAGAATTTCTTTCCAGATTTTATAAATGGATAAGGTTGCTTGGTTGAGGATTTTTCCTCACATGATTTGTTTTCGTTCTCCTGAAGTTTCTCACCTTTGTTTTGCTAGATTGTCCAAAATGAATGCTGCAATAATCAGGGGAAAAAAAATGTATCTATGGGGAAAAAAAAATGATGGCTCGGATGGTCGGAAGAATTTGTTCCTTCATCTGATGAAGTTTAGACTTTTTTTCCTATTGTTTCTCTTCTTGAACATATTCTCTTTGATATATGGACAACAGGGAGAAGAATGAAGTCATAGAAAAGGAAATGGAAACTATTCTTATTAAAAGTCTTCCCTTTTACTCCATTTACGAAAATGGAAAATTGTCTGGGAATGGAAATACAGAGTGTGTGTATGCATGCGTGCTACTGTGCCTTTCTTACCAATGTAAAAAGTGACATTTTCCTAATTCCAATTTATATAAAAAAGGCTTTGCATGACTTTGATTTTTATAATGTGAAGGTTAAAATTCAGAATAGAAGTAATAATAGTCTCCAGAAATTGACCCATGAAAATGTACTTAAGTTTTTTTTTCTTTCTTTCTTTTTTTCTTCTGGAAAACTGCCCTTCAAAACTCCTTCCCAAGTAAACTTTTAATGACATTTCAAAAATGGAACATGGATTCCAGTAACTATGGGGATTTTTGGATTGTTTCTGCTAATTTGCTAGCCACACACAAAATACCATCTACACAAATAAAACTCCAGTAATTTACTATCCAGGTGCCTGATCTTGTGACAGCCAACATGCTGAGAAAACATTTGAGGATATTCAACTTGGTTTATATATGTTCCATCTTGCTTTTTGTATTACTCTGCTGGTCTAACTTCCAAGGCCTTTAACACTGAGAAGGATAAAAGGGCTACCCTGTTAAGGCCCAAGTAATTTTAATATCAGAGTAATTTTTGTGAAGTAGTTTATTTGATTCATTAGAATTTCATCTTTTTTGTCATTTTTTATGTTTTTCATAAAGAAAATGAATCTTAAGTGCTGCTTAATTGGGCTCAGTGTTTGGATTAATAAAGCAGGGGTACTGTGTAGGTGCAACACCCCCATGGCTCTTGCAGTAATATGGGCAGCAAGGAT
The DNA here is from genome assembly GCA_032273925.1 of Rhynchotus rufescens. NCBI lineage: Eukaryota > Metazoa > Chordata > Aves > Tinamiformes > Tinamidae > Rhynchotus > Rhynchotus rufescens. The sequence goes on along the minus strand of JAVCKT010100218.1, from coordinate 3,278 downwards.
TGCGGGGTGGGGAGATCCCAGGTCCAGAGCATCCAGTGATGTCTAATATCTTCCCATCAGACTTTGTTAGTGAAGCTTTGTGGCAGCCTTCAGAAGTAAGCAGGGATATCCTCATTTAACAGGCTGTTTATTGATTACGTCAAAAATGAGCAATGTTCAGGAGAATGAAATTGCAGGGTGTGAATTTTAGCTGAAAACTTGCCATTGATGGAAAAAAGTGCCATCAAATTTTGCCTTCCCAAGTAGCACAGTGGTGCTACTTGCTAAGTAGCACAGCACTGACTCAGTGGTTCTCTGCAGGACCTGAATCCCAGAAGTGGACACCACTGGGCACCACTCATTAGTATTAGTCTTGTTACTATATTTTCAATAGAAGCTGAAGAAGCTCAGCAGAATATCTGCTACTTAAAAGATATCTTTTTCTCTTAAAGCCTAGCAGAAACTTTGGGTGAGTCTGTGGGTGCCTTCACCCTGAGGACACAGACCCATAAGGACAGAAGATTGTGAGTCCATGTCTCATTTTAATCATGTTGGACGTGATAGCCTCATAAGCTTCCTTCTACCTATTCTCTACGTGTTTAATTCTCAATTTAGATCTGGCCAAATTTAATTTTTCTCTCTGCAATTGTAAGGCAGGAAAAATATTTCCAGACTGAAAACCCTATATCATTATTGCTAAAGGAAATGCCACTTATTGATCCATAGTCATATAGTCTTTTGGGGTTGTCACTGTTTTATTGCCTAGCTTTAATAGTTTTTATTGGGTAGAGCTTTTAGTCTCAAGTCACAGCAGTTACAAGGGAACATTGTGGATATAAGCGGAGTATTAACCTGTCTCGCTTAACTGCTAGTTCATTCCTCCAGAGGCATCACGTTTGTCAGATCGTTTTTCAGCTGTGCCACACAGGCCTGTGTGTGATATTTATTCTGCCTCTGGTAAGTTCTTTAATTAATTTATACATGAGAGCTCCATTGTGTTATTCCTATTATCATCATTACTCATTAGTTTTAAAGTAAGTTTTGGATAAATCTTCATTTTGTCATAGTCATGGTATAACCTTGTGGTAACTACTGTGAGTTGATTGACTCTGCTCGGGTGCAAGTGTGAGCAGAACGAGGTTGGATGGACTGGTAACTGGTTGATTTTTTTAATTATTTTTTTTGTATTTTATTTTTTTTGCCTATCTTCCTGAAGGGCTCCAGCTACTTTCAGAGGGTTCTCGAAGGGTGCTAGAATTACAGGCTTGTTTGAAGAAGGACTCCCTGAAGATTGCTGTTTGTCCCAAATCTTTCAAGATCAATTAATTTTACCTCTACTTCAGAGCTGACAGTTCCTTGTTCTTGGCTCTGACCCTTGAATTTGTGTACTCATTACACAGAAACACAGTGGAAAACACAGTTGTGTTTAAAAAAAAAAAAAAAAATAAAATAAAATCTGATATGCAAGGTGAACAAATGCTGACAGAAGTTAAGGACAGTTTCTGTGTCTGAGCTCCGTGTTCCTTGGGTGAAAGAAGCATTTTCCAACTTGAAGCAATTTGCTGCTTCCTTTAGCTGCTGTCAGTCACCTTTATCTATCTCAGGTATTTATAAGGCACATATCACTACAGAATCTAAATGGCATCATGGGCTTCCCATGAAAAGCAGCTCAGATAAAACTACAAGACACAACTAACTGACAGACTGTGTAGGGTCTTCAGATGTGAATTTGCTTGGGAGAATGAATACAACCTAAAACATTTTACTACTAATATGTAAGCTCTATTGTAAATATGCATATTCTTCAGTATAACATTAGGTTTTGACAAATTGTCCATAAGATCTTTATATTTTGAGACTGGTAGAATTAATTTTCATATATTTTGTGCAACTTTATTTTTTCCATAGATTTTCCATAGACTTGCATGCTGAACTACAGCCTGATCAAAGTAAATGTTAATGAAAATACAGTTCAAATAATCATTTAGTAATGAAGATATATTACATAAGGCTAGAGCATTACATGTTTTATCCATATACAAATATTCTTCGTTAAATTGTGAAGTATTACTGGGATGAATTTCCAGGGCCTCAATTAACAGCTGCCCAATGGAGGGATAATAGGTTTGGGGCAGTTTTTCCTGTAGGCACGACAAGAAGCATTTCACAGAATATTGTTTGGGTATCACTGAAGAGGTACTTACTGCAGAAATAAAATTCAGCATCGGAAAGCTTTTGGTCTTTCACATTAGTTTGACTTTACAGGGAGAAATAGTTCAATTGTCTCTGATAAAATATCTGGAAATCATTTTAGCGTGAAGTAGAAGTATTTGGGAGATAGACTTTACTTTAAAAGTCGTGTCTTGTGCAACGGGCAGAGGGAAGTTAAGAAACTCTTTACATGTTTTAATAAAAATACCGTCTAAATGTATTTGTTTTAACCAGGCGTCTTGGCTTGCAGTCATTAATTCTACTTCAAACAGTTGTTCCCAGGGATGTTGAACTCTGGTTTGATTAGCTGTAGCGAAAATAAAACGAAGAAGTTGTTATAATTTATTCAGTTGAAATCTGGATTTCCTGAAAATTTTGGGAACAAATTTATCCTATGCCGGGTCTAGACTCTTCTGTAATAAAGTGTCCTTTGAAAAACCTACTTAGGTATTTTGTCATGCCATGACTCTACTACTTGTGTATGAGCAAAACACTGGTCGTATGCAAGCAGCAGTAGTCTTTCTGGAACTAAGCTGGATGCCCCACAGTGGATATATTTTATCCCAGTGGTAGAAGGAGGAAGACCACATCAGGAGATGCCCAAGGAAGCGATGGATCCTCTCTGAGTCTTAGATGGTCCTTTTTTTCCTGGTTATTAGCACCCAGTTTTTGATGGTCTTTTTTTAGCTTTAATTTTCTGTGGGTGCCATAGTGACAAGACCCAGTGCTTCTGGCAGTATTAGGAGTGCACATTGGTCACTGCCATAATGAGGTTTTGATAGTGGTCAGATGCTATACTTGAGTGTATGGCTAGCAAGTAGAACAGTGGTGAATCTTTTGCAAAGAATCATCCAACTTTGGTCTATGTGACTGGGACCAGCTATGACATTTTGGGTTTCCAGTAAGTGGTTCCTGTGCTCCCATCCTTCCCTTGCTCAGGTCCAAGGGAAGGATGGATCGATCCTCTTTCTACTTTACAACACAATCATGGCTAACACCATATCAGAGAAATGAAGCAAAGGGAAAACAAGTTAGAAAAAGTTTAAAATGTTAGGAGGAAAAAAAAAAAAAAAGCTGGTTTTGTGGTG
>JAVCKT010100170.1:16005-28620 GCA_032273925.1 Rhynchotus rufescens | reverse complement strand
GGAAAGACCCCCCTTGCGCAACGGCCGCGGCCCCGGGGCCGCCCCCCCGCGCCCCCGCCGCTCCCGCTCCGCCGCGGCCGCCGCTCCGCGCTGGAGCCCCCCGGGCGGGGCATTTGCCTGCGCGGGGCGAGGAAGCAGGTGGGTTTCGGGCTTTGGCAAATTTTAGCTTGATAATTTTGCTTTTTTATTTTTTTTTTCTCTATATTTTTCTGCCAGGGAACGATAGGGAAATTCCCGCGGGCACGCACCGTTCCGGAGCGGTAAATGACTTCCCGGGCTGCGCTCCTGGGGCGCTCTTGCCTGCAAACAGAGCCCAGATATTCCCTGTTCCTCAGAGCCTCCAATGTCCCTGTCAAGCTCCCTCCCGGCTTAGGGAAACCTCCTCGCTCCGTTGTTCTGCGGGGAGCCCCTGCGCCCCGGCTGCAGCGCACGGCGCTCGCCCAGCGCTTCCCGCTGACCCTCTCAGAGCCGCCCGGACTGCGGCCGCTCCGGTTCCCGGCTCCGGCTTCTCCCTCGCAGCAGCTCTGCGGATGACCCGGCGGCTCCGTGCGCTCCCCGGCGGCTCTGCCTGCCCCTTGCAGCGCCAGGGCAGCCCCAGACGGCCGGGATGCGGCTCCGCTGCCGAGGATGCTTTGGCGGAGTCCCGGACCCGGCGCTTTCCACGAAGGCAGAGCTGCTCGGGACCCTGCATGGACCCCTGCGTGGACCCTGCTCGGGACCCTGCACCGGCCCCTGCACCGGCCCCTGCTCGGGACTCTGCCCGGGACCCTGCCCGGGACCCTGCACTGACCCCTGTCCGGGACCCTGCTCGGGACCCTGCACGGGACCCTGCCCGGGACCCTGTCCAGGACCCTGCCCGGGCGCATTTGCCAGCGCCTCCTGGTTAGTTGCTCGGTGTCTGCGCACAAAGAAGTCAAAATCGGGCTTTGTGCTTCTGCTGCATCTCACAAAACGGGGCTCAGGGGGCAGCGGGCGCAGGGAGCTCCGCGCTGCCCTGCTCCCCTCCCGCGGCTCCGTTTCGGCTCTGCCCGGGATTGGCGAAGGGCTGAACCTGCCCCTCGCTGCCCACGGAGATGGAGACCTCGTCTCCAAGTGTGACCGGCGCAGCAAAGCCGGGAGGAAGGGGAGAGCTGGGACTCGTGCACAGGAGCGGAGCAGCCGCTGCCTTCCCTCCCTCCCTCCCCTCCCCTTGGGCTCAGCTTGTCCTACTGGGCCTTGGAGAGCTCCAAGGATGGTGACCCCCCCCCATTTAGTCCCCTTCACGGAGCTCGCTCACCTTCCCACAGCGACCATTTCTTTCCTTAGCTCCCCTTGGAACTGCCCTTGCTGACCCTTGGGCTGTTGCCCCTCACTCCTACCTTCCCCGGGAGCCCCGAGGCGGGTCTGGCTCCGGCCCCTCTGCAGCCTGGTCGGCAGCGGCAGCTCCTGCTCCCAAAGCTCTTCCCCAGCCTCCCTGCCTTGCTCCCGCTCGCTGCCACCACCTCCCGTCCCCTCGGGACCCTCCGCTGGCCCCGCTCCTGGGCGCGATGGCTCTGGTGTCTCTTTTGCACGGGGCAGCCCAGGGCCCGTCGCGTTCAGCAAGTCCCCGGGGCCACCGAGACGAGGCTCCGTGCTGCCCTCACCCTGATCCCCCTGTCCTCTCCTCCTGGCATGCAGAATTCCCAAACGCTTTTGCAAACAGCCAGAACTGAATTGTGGATTTTTGCTTTTCAGAGAGCAAAGGCCAAGTGTCTGGAGACACCAAGGAGCAGCAGAGAGGACGCTGCAGAAGGTGGCTGCTTTCTGCCCAGGTGCCCGCAAGCTTCCCGTGTCCTGTGTAAATCCCTGGAGTGATTTAATGACGCAGATCCGAGCTCTGGGCTTCCGTAATACCAGATCCAACCCTCAGCCTAGGAACAAAGAGCTGGTACTCACGCCCAGGAGTGGGATTTGCAGCTCTTTGTGGGCACTATACGGATTGGAGCTGCAGCACAAACAGGCGCCGGGGGCTTTGGAACGCTTTGCTCCCAACAGCTGGGTCTGGCCTTTTGAGAGGGACTTTGCTCTGCCCTGAAACGTTGCTGGTAACTGCTTTATCATGCCCGGCCCCGTAAGAGCAGCCGGCTTTTACGGGCTGCCCTCTAGAAGTGACTTTTACTGCTGTTTATCTCCTTTATTGCTGCTTATCTCCCTCATGCACACACGTGCAGCCTCCGGGTGCAATCCTGGCCAGGGGCAGCCCCGCGCCTGGGGCTCCGCTTCCTCAATCTCATGTATTTAATCACGGACCTGATGCAACTGCTCGGAGCACCGTGACTTTGGGCTCCTCCTGCGATGGGGCGCATTCCTTGGAAAGAGGCTTCTGCTCAGCCACCCCACCAGGCTGCGTCAAAGTTTTCCATGGACAGAACGGGAGAGTTCACCCGAGAGCTCCCATCCGAGTTTCACAGTCTGGCACCTTTCACAGTTCAATGCAAAACCAGCACATTTCCTTTTCTAATAGCTGGAAATTTTCCCTATCCCCTTTTCTATATCCATTTCCTCCATGATGCATAGGCTCGTGTGTCATTTGCTTCCCAAAAATCAGAGGAGTGCCCATTAGAGGTTTTCTTCCCCAAAGACTTGCACTTGGGAGCAATTCCTGAAACTCAGTACCAATCTATTTTTATTTATCATAAATATGCACTGTGTGTCTTTCCTTGTAAAAGCAACGGGTTTCAGGCTGACGAAAGGTTGCTGTGCATCTCCTGCAGGGCATCCTGATCCGTTCCTGGAGTCCTGGAGCTCCTCTCCAAGGGTTTCCCTGGATGTAGGGGTGCTGGTTCACACACGTGCGCAGTGGCAGCAAGGGCAGCACACCCGCAGGTGCAGGATGAAGATTCCCAGCCCGGAGGTGCTAAACATTAACCCTGCTCACAAACGTCCCTCCTCCCGAATGACCCTCTCAAGACTCCAATGGGAAACGCAACTTTTCTCCTGAAAAGCTCCTTCCTACATTACTCTAAACACGGTTAGGAGGAACCTACCAGGGTTGTTAAAACACTTTGAATGACCTCAAAGGCTTTGAAGGCTTCTTTGAAGACAGAGAGGAAACGTGGGTGCAGCCCTTTGAGAAGGGCTTCTTGAGCGACCTGCTGCCTGTGAGGATTTTGCCCAGGCATTTTGCGAAGATTTTGAAGAAACGGGAAGGAATGGGCTCGAGGTCTGATGGCAGGTCACACAATGCAACAGGGAACCTGCCACAGACCTCACTCTTCACCAGTGAGACCTAACTTCCAGGTCAGAATTGCCTCCTACCACCACAGGTGGTTTTAGCACAGGTTTAAACCACCATTGGTCTCAGCAGCTTAAGCTGTAAACCCAGAGGAACTCCTATGGTGAGAGGAGCCCAGTCTGAGGTTAGGTCTCACCCTCGAAGAGGTTGTGGGACACTGCCACAGAGCTGATCCCAAACGGGAGCAGCAGACGCCCTGGCAGGAAAGGCTGTAGGGCTATCAACCTACCGTGGTTGGGGTCGGGGTGGTGTAAAAATCAGACCTCTTGTTCCAGCACATCACACATACCTTTCATTCCGATTGCCGAGCAATTGTGGGATCCTCCTGGGTCGTGGAGCTCCCAGCACACTTTCCTTTCCCTTAGAGACACCCGGGGCAGCAGGGACGGGACACGGGCTGTGCTGCGACCTCCCTCCAGCGGCAGCAGGACCAAAACTATCAACTAAACAGGCACAGATTTTAATCAACAATACAATCTGATTGCTTAAACACTTACCTGTTTTTCCCTCCTCTCTCTAAATAGAGGAATCTTTGATATCTTGTTAGGCTACTTCTCATCTTTCCCTTGCCAAAATTCCACGCCTGAAATCCACCTAGACGATATTTTTCCCCAGGAAATTCTGAGCACAAGTGATACAATCAGTTGTTCCTTTTTACAAAAGCCACAAGACTAATCAACAATACTAATTTATTTATATATGCAAAAAAAGAACAAATAACCCACAAATACAACCTAGGATATAAAACCATTTTTACTTACAGCTTATTTTAAAGTAACCACTGAAGATTTAAAATTGATACAATTTAAGAAAATATTAATACCCACTACTCACAGAGAGCGGAAATACGAAGCCCCCTACCCTTTCCAACTTGATTTATTTTGAAGATTAAAATGAATTGGCTCTTTTCTCTATTTGGGGGAAAAAATAAAAACAAAAATAAAAATGAGTCTTTCCATGCCTGATGCTATTAGAAACAGCAGCTGCTGCCAAGCACCAGGAGAACATGAATCACTTCTTCCAGGAATACCGGTTTGGTAGGGAAGGGCGCTCTGGCCTCCTCACTAGCCCAGCTCAATTCCACCGGAGTGCTGTTGCTGGGGGTTTTTCCAGGATCTGATGTTACCTGAAGGGATAATTAACAACGGCTGCCTCAGGATATAGAAATTCAGCCCCAAAGAAGTCACTACAGGCTAAAATAATGTGAAATTCAGCTGCTTCGCTCTACCGGAGGGCAATACTGTCTTGTCTTCTGCCAGTGATGAAGAAGAGGCAAATCTTTCAGATTTGATAAGTATTGGATGGGAAAATGCCATGTGAAGTCACGGTGCATGGCATGCAGTCCAGAGGCAGGGTTCATTGCAATGAGCCTTCAACCAGCTTCCCTTCAGACTCGGAGTCCAATGATAATTTTTTGCTGTTACAAAGTACTTGCCCTTCCTCTCAACGACATTATGACCAGAAGAAAACCTGGATTAATTGCTTCCTCTTAACATCACTCTGGCATTCTGGACACTTCTTCGTCATCTATAAAAGTAAATGAACAAAACAGAATATTTATTAAATTTCTCTATTAAGTTTGTAATCATCCAATATGAAATATGGGCCATGCTAGCCATAAGAGACAGTGCCCAAGATGAGGTACCTGTCTATTTTAAAATGCAGTGTCACTGTGCAGTCATTTAATGGCTAGTAATAAAAGGAGGGGAAAGAAAAAGCCTCCCAGTGAAGCGGTAACAAGCATTTAGAGCAGTTATCTGAGGTGGATTACAGCTCTGTTTCTGGAAGGCTAAAATACAGGAACGAGGAAACGCAGAGCCTGCAAGGGCTGCTGTGAAGTTTAGAAGTATGTGGTAGCAGTGAAATCCCGTAAGATCACAGAAGAGTTCCCTGAACTCCAACTTCCTTCTGCTCCGCGCGGGAGGAAGCGATCTGCTGGACATCAGCGACACCGTGGCCGTGACTAACAGCTTTTAGAACAAGGTACAGGCAGTTCCTCACGCCACCACACTCCCGCCGAGGAGAAGAGCAAAGGACAGTGCGTGGGGCAACCTTTGCCTCCGTGCAGGATTCGGTTTCCTTCTTAATTCATCCTCATTTTTCAGAACCTGGTTTTAGTCATTTGACCCCCCTGATGAGCCCAAATCATCCTTTTTATACGCCAAAAAGGAAAAGCTCTTGCAAGAGTTTAGCATCTAGTTCAGAATAAAACAGGTTACAAATTAATTCTGACTAATCCTCTGTTTATTCTTAAGAATAGCTACTGGTCAAGTGAAAATGCTTTGCTTACTTCAAGAATAAGACAATTAAAAATATATATTTGCAAGAAAGTCAGTATTATCAGCTCAATACGTTGATATGCTGAAGCAGTCCTTATTGGAAGAACAGCACCAGCGCCAGTGGTTATTTGCCCATACTGCAAATGGCACAAAAATGAGAGCAAGCAACAGTTTCTCTGGAATATTTGTGCTCTGGTAGAAGAGCACAAATAAACGATATATTTCAACACTAAAATAAACAGCTAAGGCCTCTGTACTTTTAAGGAAGGAGTATATGTTGGCATACTCCGTTTCATCAAACATGCTGAAAAGCCTCCACCTCGCTGTCACTAATCCCTCTAAAAACCCCTGAATCAGTTGTGCTCCTGGAAAGCCTCCCAAATAGCTCAGAATTATTCACCGAGTGCCCCAGCTGTTACAATAAAAACATCACATTGAAAGGACATCACAATCTGCAAAAATAAGTCATCGCGTTTTTGAAGAACGGCCTGTTAGTCACTTCCTTCACAAAGACAATAAACCTGAAATCGAATTTAACCTGAAGAAACTTGTGAGTAACTTGTCAAAGAGCAATCAATCTTCAATGCAGGCTCGTCAGAGGTGACAAAGCCAATATTATCTGATGAGAGTTGACAGCACAGGCACCACCAGTGGCTGGTTGCTCATTTCCTGTTGGTGAGGTTCCCTCTGCCATAAAATCCCACCACTGTTAGGAAGGGACTCAACAAACCAAGACACGAACAGGAACAGGGATGGGATTATTAGGAGATTGCTCCTCTAGGTCTGAGGAACTTGGACTGATCTTTTTTTTGGCTCCGGGAGCTGCAAGAGTTATTCTTAAGAACAAACCGAGAGCTTGCTGAGCCAAGAGAGTACTTGGAATAACCATCCGCTGTGCTTGCCATGCTGCTGGATTCCTTCCTAGGCATCTTCTTTTGGCCACCCATCAAGAGGCTGGGTGACTTCCACCTGACTCAGTATGTCTGGGATTACGCTCATGTTTTCTTTAAGCTGTGTTTGTCTTTTTTTTTTGTTCTTTATCAGAGTTTCCCCCCGAAGAACTGTATTATGCTACCACAAAGCAAACTTCTGTCTTGCTAAGGAAACCAGGTATTTTCTTGCCCCTGCCTTCAGCTGGCAAAACGCGGAATCAAGTTTCCCTGTGACCTGCAAGATCACTCAGGTGATGCAGTAAACGCAGAAGTCATTAATAACCAATGACATCGACAGAGACTGACCAATTTCCCCAAATAAGATTTTATATTGGCTTCCTGAAATAAGGCTAATCTAGCAAATCAAAGTCACTTTAACCTCCAAGTCTAAAACAATCACCAAGAGTGATTTTTAAAACACCTCATCAGGTTTTGTAATTTATGAACTAGGAAAAGGCAAATTAATCTGGGGATTAAGACAAAATCTAGGTCTTCAATTTACTAAATTCAATACAAGCCAGTGCAAATGCTCCATGTACGACAGTTTCACTTCTGTGAATCCTTAAGCCAGCAAAAATAATAATTACAAGTTATATCTTGCTGGCAAAAAGAGTTCTTCCTCAGAGATTTACAGTGCAGATTTTTACGGGCTGAGATAATGCAAAAATTTCCCTGTGGGATTATGAGTGTATACCTTATCACTAAACTTTCCAGATCTTCAATTCGGTTCCTCAGTCAGCTTTCCTCTTCAGCATCACAGATTATAAACACATACTAAAGAAAAAAAAAAAAATCTTGGCACGACTCTTCCCTGAAGTAGAGTATTCTTTGAAGCAGACACATTGCTCATGGAAGAGCAAATATTGATTTGTCTTTCTCAATCTTGGGACCTCAATAGGCATCTTTAGCAAAATCAAGAGAAAGCAAGAGGGGTTTCTGTACTGAGCTACTTGCAAAGGTTTAGTTAGTTGGGATAGAGGCAATCATAGATAGAAAAGCAGAGGAAAACACATTCTAAAGGTGAACTTCAAGGCATTCAGTTCAGGAAAAACACTGCGAAATGCTTCTAAAATGCATGACTGCTTGACAGCCTGATTATGCTTTGTCACAGGAGGAGCAATTGGGTACCCAAAAGCAGGTAACTGGTTTGGTTTTCCAATGTGCAAAGGGCAAACGCGAGGTGCCTTCCTTTGCTGGTGGTGTACTGTCCCATATTCTTTCTATGCTGCTATCAGACCAAGTCAGCCTTGATTATTGCACTTTTTTGGGTTCTGTGCTGTTTATTTTCTACACTCAGCTGACGTATTCAGCATCCTCTTCCTGAGAAACAGGCCTTTCTCTGGAATCGAAAGGACTGTTTATTGCATATTTGCTTGTAGGTTCAAAAATGAGAGAAATTTCTCTTCCCTCTCCCTGTTTTTGCAGCTCCTTGAGCTCTACTGGTTAACAGCCCTTTCACCACCTGCAAAACTACTCACTGCTCCTGGGTTGCATTTCAACACCGAGGGTCCCAGATAACTCATCACTGATGGGGCTCCAAAACACAAGTGGAGGGAATCAGGTGCTGGGTAAGATGCTGCCAAGCACGTGCACAGAGGCATCACTTACATCCTCTCATCCAAAGGACTGGAATCCCAACCAAGAGGGATTCAGCCAGGAGGACAGGATAACGAGGAAGAATTTGCCATTATCTCATGATAGTGCCTTACAGGAGATTTTTACAAGGGAAAGAATAATGGAACTAGGCGAAGAAAAAAATATTTCAACAAGGATTCAGCTGTACAAGAGAATCTTTTTTTCCAGTTGATGTCTACAGCCTGTTGTCTGAATCGATCTGGGAAGGAAAGCACCTGGAAACAGCTCTGAAAATTGCACAGAATGTCCAAATCACAGCAGGAGTCTGCCTTCAATCAAACTGAAGAGCATGGAAATGCCAGAAGAGATGCTCTGGCAGTAAACTTTTCATCATGATTTGTGTTTGTTTGCTTGGCTGTTTGTCTAAACAGAGAAATGACATTTCCATGTAAATGTACATTTACACGGAAAATGTAAATGTACATTTCCATGGATTTCCACATGGTTCTCCTCAAAAACACAAAATTCCACTAGCGGATTTAGAAAAAACTGAAATCAGTAACAAGATAACCTGTAAGACCTGCTCCCAACATGTTTTGCAGCACGTGAAGGCACATAATGGGCATTTAAAAGGCACATCATCCTCAGATCTGCAGTTAGAGCAGTAGAATCTTCCTAGAACAGCAAGTGAGAGGAAGAAAGAGAGAGAGAGGGAAGAGGAGAATGACTACATTCCAGTAACACGTGCATTTCTCACATATATGCATCTAGTGCACTACAGAAGACAAAGACCCCGGGTGCATTCAGGGCATTTTAAGAAGTCTCTGTCGTGTTATTTCTTTCACATGGCCTTGCTCATTCTCTACGCTTCAAATCCACGCTCAGAAACTGAGATTACATCCTTGCATTACAAGGAAGTCGACAAGAAAAATCTCTAAATTCTCAGGAAACCATTACATCAGCAGGCTAACGAAAATGCAGTCCTCCAACTGAGCAGACGCGATAAGCAGAAAGTACAAATTCCACGTGGCATGTCACACTAATCAGTACCATGACATAATTTTCATTTTATGCAATTTATCCTATTCCGGAGAACTGGGGAGATTTGCACCCAACCCCTCACCTATACGTACCAAACTCGGGCTCCATTTGTGGGGGAAAAATGGGCACGGCTCCAGAGCTTGGGGTGGCTCTCACGTGGCCGGTTCCTTTGGCTCCTTCTGTCTTTGGCAGCTCAGGTTTGCTTTCCTGACTAAAGCAGAAGGAGGAAATCTTGCTCTGAATTTTCTCTGGCATCTCGCTCTTGGAAGCATCTGCATGGGAGCATAAAAAGAACACTGTGCAGAGCAGGGCAACAAAGGGCACAATACAGGGCATTTTGTAAAGAGCCTATTAGCAGTAGTTCCCAGTGAGCTTTCACTGTATAATAATAATAATAATAAAAAAAAAGAAAAAGTGGCAAAATACCAACATACACACAACTTAAGTAACTATTTTTGTAAGTCACACTGATAACGGAAGCTTCTGTTATTTATCTATAACACTATTACTGAAAAAAATTTTGACACTGAAATAGCTCTGTGGTAAATTCCTCCTAGATACACTAGGAGGAACCTACTCGATCTACTCTTGCAGCCCTATAGGTGCAAGTGCCTGCCTTCAGACATAAAATCGCTGCACTTTTTAAAGGAAACTGCACTGTAATTGATTTTCTTCCTGTACCCTTGCACTTCCCCATCTATATCCACCCTCTGTCTTCTCTTACACTCACTTTTCATGCTATTTGGACAGGGCCAATTGCTTCCACCGTCCTTCACACAACCTAGTGCAGGGAGCCCACAGCTAAGGCTCTTGGACTCTACCCAGTAACGCTAGTAAAGATATAAATAAGAAATGCTCATTCCCAACCTGGTGCATGGCTGGGAGCCTTCCTCGGAGCTTTGTCATCTTCTGCCTTCGTGCACCAGTTCCTCAAGGTGGGGCCGGTGCTGCCTTCCTTTTGCACCTGCTGTTGCAGTTGCTTCTGCCCCTCGCCGCAGACCATCCCAGTCAAGTCTTTACACATCTGCCTGAACTGCTCCTTGTGGTGAGGACGCACAAACATGTAAAACCCTGCCCAAAAGCAAGCACAGTCGAATACACGGGACAAATCAATGCCTGGCAGCAGGACGCTTGATGCTTTGGAAGCTGAGCAACATCAACTGTATTCTTTAGAGTATCATCAGCGTGGTGGAAACTCGATTGTTTTGTTGATTTTACACTTAGGGGCTTTTCCTTGCCAGAAGGTAGGTGAATGTTTGGTAATGGAAACCATCAGCTTGCCTGGAGGTTCTTCCACTCTCTACAGCTCACCACAGACAGCGGATCTGGTGCTGCAGCAAGCGACTATCTAGCTAAACCAAGCAGACACTCTATCTGAAAAGCCTTTCTCCAGAAAACTAGTCTCTCGTTACTGTCTGGTTGGTTGAGGATTCAAAACACGTGCTCAGAAATTCCAAGAAAACCCAAGTACCATTTATTGCCAAGCATGGAGAGTCCCACAGTGGAGCCCTCCGAGGTGAATGCATTAGCTCCCTAGAGATAACAACTCTCTGTTAGGAAAGGATTATGACTCAGAGTGACACACAGCTCATTTCTTTCTCACTCTTCACTATATCAGGAGTTCGATTAGTTTATGCAGTACAGAAAACTGTTTTCTAAAAATTGGATGAGTCTAGGACCAGTCTATTGGTCTAGACCAATAAAATATTTATCATTTCCTGCAGAGAACAGGGGAAATCATTTCAGCATTTCCCAGCATGTGCCTTATGCATAACCTCCTACAAATGAGACATGGGAGAAGGTGGAACTGACATTTTACATTGCACATGTAATATTTCCTTGACGGAGACATCTCTTCATCAAGCCCAGGATGAAGGCTTGACTCTAGGCTAGGACTGGAGTTACTGAGGTCTTATCCCAGTTTTAAGCATTATTTTAAAGAAGACAATTCCTAAACTGGAGATGCATAAGAAATATAACTTTGCCATTTTTCAGTCTTAATTGACATTAAGAATACTATAGCTGGTTCCATCTATTCAGCTTGAAAATAAAACAGGCGCAAATATTTTGCCAATGCTAAAAGCTTATCCAAAAAGGTGGAGTTTTCAAGCTAACTTCAAATAACGAGTGAGGGGTCAGTGCTTACAAGAGAACACAGTATCTGTATCTTCTTTTGAATTAAATAAAAAGCATTTCATGTCCCTTACTTTGTAGGAGATGAAAGTCTTCAGGCCTCTCGGTGGTGAGGGCTGCTATCACCGATACCATGGTATCATAGTTATCTGTCTTCTTGTAAGCCAACAGTGCTTCATAGAAACGGTTGTAGGAGCTTTGATTCAAAGCCTTTTTCACATCCTTGAGATACGTAGCCCTCAGCACCTGGTGGTGATCATCTCTCCTGGAGCTCGAAGCTTTGTCAGCATCTTTCCCTGGGGCTTGGCTGGGATTTTTCCCTAGGAGACAAAATCCACATGAGCAGCTCTTGGAAGGGAACGAGCCCTTTGCATCCGTTGCTCTCCACATGGAGCAGGGCGGTGCAGAGCAATTTGAAAGCAGTAATGTCTGCACAACCTGACGTGGCCTTGGCCAGAGCCAAGTCCTGCTCCTGCCAACAGAGCTGGACAAATTAATTCCGTGGAATCCTTCTGGAACCTTCACAATTCCCTTGTGCTTTGCTTTAATAGAGAAATGTGTCCCTGAGGAATGACAAAAGGTCACAAAAAAACCCACTTGTGCATGCAGGTCAGCAAAAATAACATTTAGTACTGCATTTCTTTGAAGTAGAAGCATTACAAATAGCTGGCTTAACCAACTAGGCTGGCTTGCCACATGGGAAAGTAAATGGTGAGACTGAATTTAACGGCAGATTTATCCTTCCTTATTAAGAAAGGGGAAAAGGCATTATTTATTCAGATGGGAAAGCATAAATTCAAATTACTAATCTAAAATAACAAACGAAATAGTACAATTAAATAGGAGCAGTTAAGCACATCCTGCCAACCTCCAAGCAGATGTCAGCACAGAAAGGTTGCTTGTGGATTTTTTTTAAGAGAAAAGGTTGTGGTTTGCATATTAAACCAAACAAATATAGAGAATTATGCTACAGGAAATTGATTAAATTAACTAGCCACATCTTTTTGTGCTTAGATCTTTACCACAGATAACAAATTACTTTGAAAAGATGGACTCCGTTACATGTCCTGTAACTGAAAGAGGAGACACATGGTATTAACTTTATAATCAGTAACTTCTGTACATACCACGTAGCTTTCTAACACTACTAGAGTAGCACAATGTACGTAGGGAATGAGTCACATAATGAATACATTTCTTGCTATTATTCCCTTGATTATTTTTATTAGGGACAAATTTCAGTGAAAAGCAATCTCAGGACAAAGATATTTCCAAAGATCCTGTTTTTAATCAGATGCCTTTAAAATACAGAAAGAAAACGATTCTGGTGAATTAAAACTTAATGAATTAAGTGGTAACTACCCTACTTGTTTCTTTGTTAGAAATATCCTACATTTTTTCA
>JAVCKT010100170.1:0-15995 GCA_032273925.1 Rhynchotus rufescens | reverse complement strand
AGATCATGCAATCAAGTCAGAACTGGACCTCTGATTTTCAAAAGTAAACACTGGACAGGATAAGATTAGAGGGTGCATGCAGAAATTATGTACACTTGTGCTATATGAATGCAGAAAACACTGTTAATTTTCTGGTAGGGACCAGAAAGTGACACAATAAAACACAGTATGTATTAACTTGGAATTATGCTCTTATTTACCATGAAGTGTACCTGCACTATTGGGTCCTGTTGCTAGGTGGAATCCTCCCTTGTTCAAGTGGAGCCCGGGGTTTAGCTGAGTGCAGGAGTCCTTGGAGAATGTGGTTTTCTGCTGGCTCTGCTTTTCTGCTGTTAAATCAGACCAGTTCATTAACAGAGACCTCAGGGAAGAATGAAAAGCATCATTCTGTGTTCCAAGTGTGTCACACTGTACTTTGAGATACAGATGTTTTCCTCTGGTAAGAGAGGTTAGAGACAAGACCCTGCTTTTTTATAATCTAATTTTCCAGTGTTTCAAAGACTTCACAAGCTTTGCAATGACATGATTGCCCTCTCTTCTGTACTTTCGTGTACAGAACGTTTCTGTTTCTTCGTGTTTTGGAGTCTTAGCTACTTATTTCAATTTTGCTTAATCAAAACTGCTTTCCAATTTGACATTCCTATATATTAGATGCATCTTGCTCTGTGACTGGCCACAGTGCCCCAAAGGACAGAGCAGCCTGCACAGTGCTGGAAATGAACTTCTCACCTGGTTTGTTGGCCGGTATCTCTCGCTGCTCTCGCCGGAGGCTGTGCTCAGGTTTGTAGCCACAGCCCACTCCAGTCAGATTACAACAAGCTTCATCAAACTGCTTTTTATGCTGAGGTCGAACAAACTGGTAAAATTCTTTCATTAAACAGAGAGGAAATAGATCAGTCCACAATAGGGAAACAGCACAGACACTTGTGCTAGCAAGGTTTCTTATGAAAGAAAGAAAATTCCATAAAATTATCTAGTAGTTTATACAATAACCACACTTAAAAGGTACAGTTAGATACAGTTCAGTCTTCCTGCAATAGCTGCAGGTTGTAACTGTATTTTTTCTATTGTAAATATGTAAGTAGCTTTACCTACCTGTGAACCAGGTACTTGCACACAAGAAAGTGAGCAACTTCACAAACTGTGGTGCTCAAAGGATTCAGTTAGGCAGGTTGCAAAGAAAAACAATGTCATGCAGTTCATTTTACTTTTGCTTTTCTTACTCCACTGTAAGCTGGCTGCCTATCACTAGCCTAAATGTCACTACAAGTCAAATGAACTTTAGACTTCAGGTACCTGTCATTTTTGCAATCCAGATTCCAACTTTTACCTTAATTTGGTTATTAGAAGTTTTCTTATTTATACAGTAAGATAAATATATTGGGGAAACAAATTGTGACTGCTATTAGTGCTAAGTACTTACAGGGAGCTTCTCATCCCTTAATTTGGAAGCATTTACAAAAATGGCTTTTCTTTTTGATTTTTTTTTTTTTTTTTGGTTGATAGAAGCCAGAAAAATCTGTCTTGGCTCCTTCATGGGATTTGCAGCTGTTCTGGTTTCCTACTGTAATGCTGTAATGTGTGCACTATTATCACGGAGCATCAGCTATTGAAAAGAAACGTTGGTAGGTCAACAGAAGCTCTGATTTTCAGCACCGGCTCCACTCTTCACAGGCTTCCCATCTCCCGTTCTCACTAATTAAACAGCTTCTTTCCTCTTTCCAAAGCAAATTTGACCAAATTAAGGGGAAAAGGAAAATTCAGAGAGAAAATTCATTGTTAAAATGCTGGTGGGAATCTACGTTCCTCTCAATGCACTTCTTAAAAATCCAGGCAACTAGCAGGTAAATCCATAAAGTTACATTTGCCTACACTCATTTACTTCATACTCACCATTATTTAAATATAAAATTTATGTAGTTATTCTGTACACTTGCTGTCTTAAAACTGAACTCTTCTCAATGCATATATCCAACTCCTCACAACCATACTCTTCATCTTACCTCCTAAATCACAGGAAATAAGCTATACTTATGATTTTAAAATAACACATTTTTTCCACGGGATGTAGCTACTCTATTTTAGGCAAATTAAGCAAACCAGGGTGTGATAACTAGACTGGTAATGCACTTGCTCTACAATGGGGCAATATAAATTGACGAACATCAACAGTTATCATCTTGATCAATCCTTACTTCAAAGGTAAAGTATTTCCTTGTGAAACAAAGACAACTATTTAAAAGACAAAGGCTTTGTCATACAACTACCAGAGAAGTCATTATACCTCGCAGCAAGACATGCTTTTTTTGGTCCTCTATAAAAAGGGAGCTCATTTGACATAACATAGCATTGAAGTCATCTGTTTTCTTGTAGTGCTGAAGAGCCTTTGAGAAGAGATCGTAGTTTTCCTGGCTTAAGGTTTCCTTCACTGTTGCAATGTATGATGTAGCCCTGGCCTTCGTTGGCTCAGTCTGGTCTACTATCTTATCTGTTTGCTGAGAAGACAGGAAGACTTTTTAGTAAATACGATGATTTGAGACTTAAGGAATGCACTTAACACGAAGCAATGCTTTCCGCCAACACGTTAGCATGTCCCATGCAGTAATGGTCATCATCCAGAAAAGCATGCACCCATGTGTTATTTTCTGAAAAGAAATCCAAGAACTTCAATGCCACGGAAGAAACACAAATCTAATGGGAGCACTTCTCCTGGAAATGTCCATTTATCTAAAAAGAATAAACCTCCACAGGTATCTGAAGCAGGAGATTCAAGCAGCAAGCTGTGTAATTAATTACCCGTGGTTCTGAACCATCTTTGAAAACCAGTATACAACAATAACACACAAGTGCAAACATAATGCACAACAGAAACCCACATATAGGGTTAGGATGTGACCACCTTCACAGGTACAACTGCTCAGCTGTGCTCTTTGAGGCTCTACAGTCGATTAAAAAGCACACTCTCCAGCCCCACAACCTGAACAGGACAGAAGCAGATTTCAGATATGCAGAGTTGGACATTTACAGTTGTGAGGGATTGATATTATTGTACTGGTACCAATGTCTACCTGAAAATGTCAAATTACTACATTCTGCAGCTTAAATACTCTAAGGGTTGACATATGTGCATAAAAACACATACCCGATTGCTGACTAGCTTTATTTTCTTCCTTGCTCCTTTCTGCTCATCTGTTAATCTCTTCTCATACTGAAGGGACAGTGTTGACAGACGCTGTGCCTGGAAAGATGGGAGGAAAATATAATGATAATAATGATAACAATGATAACAACGATAACAACAACAGCAGCTTTTCAAAGTTACTCTCCACTTGATCATTTCTTGTAATAAAGTTTGTTATTCCTGCTTGCCATAAAAATTCAACAGATTAAAAAAAAATCCAGCTAAATGGGTGCAATAGATGCCAGGGTACACAGCTGTTTCTCAAAGGTGATCATTTACTGGACAATTTCAGAAAAGAGGAAATTGAAGATAACATTTACCCTTAGAGTGCAAATTCTGATTAAGCAACCTGGTCTAAGGGTTAACTACTTCAGGATGAGCATGTGTGACTGAACACATATGTAAGAGTGATTCCCGACATAACAACTCTTCACGCTCCTGTCTGGAAGTACTTCTCTTGGGAAGAAATCTCACCTCAGGGCGTTTCTTCGCATACTGACAAAGGAAATCCAAGCAGTCTGGCATCTACCAGGGCAGGTGGGACAGGAGTAGAAATATTCGTATTTTTACCAGATGGGACAGGAGTAGAAATATTTGTAGTTTCCTAAGTTCTTTGGCATCTCCCACTCCTAGCTGCTAAGAACTGCATTCGCACTGCATTGACTGGGAATATGAATACACAAAGAGACCCCAAAGAGAAGTGAGGTAGTATAAGCAAGAAGGAGTGGAATTGCTTAAGAGTAGAGTGTCTGATATTAGCACAAGCCAGTAACAACACTATTAAAAAATAACCATCTGAGTAACAGATGAAGCATGGGATAGCCCCATATTGCCTGTTGGTTTCTACACACCTCTTGAGAAAGAGGGATATGCCAAGTGATTTATTTCTTTGCTCTTGCCCAACAAAAGAATTTCTTAGCAAATAGGTGATCATCAGTGTTTTTGGTAAATAGTGCTGTTTATTTGCATGAGGAAGAAGCAAAGCATAGATATCCCTCAATCCCACTACGACTGCTCAGCACCTCTATTGAGATCATACGGTTCAGATCTAGGATTAAAAAACACACAAACATAAAAAAAAGAAAATCTAGTCCCAAAATAACCCAAACATCCAAGCAAGGGACTTCAGATTTGCTCGTCTGCAGAGCCAGCTGCACATTAGAAACACAGATTTCAGTGAACTTTTAATACAGCAAGGACACTAAATTCCAGACAAGTCTGCGCAGGATACGTAGAAATATGCAGGCCATTTAAATATAATTTTACTTAAACACCACGTAACAGAATGAAGCAGTGGAATACGAGCAGAAAATCAAACTGGTAGATGCCTGCAAGTCAGGAACTCAAACAGGGGCACCCTCCTAATCCTGGCTAGGTAAAAGCACCATCTTCAATAGGACAATCCAGAAGACATTGGGCTTCTGAAAGATGGGCTTTCATGGAGCTTATCTCAAATGGAAAACTGATCAAGGGCAAGGTGAAATCATTCCTATTTCTTGTACAAGATGACTGGAGAATCCTCTAAGTCAGAGATGAGCAGTAATGTCACATCAGCAAGTGGAAAGGAGATGACTCATTGTCAAGTCCTTAGACCCATCTGTTTATCTGGCTTGACAAAGTGCTGAACACGTCCCAAAAGTACAGCTGTGTTGAAATGACACTGCAGCCGAGTTAGTGGGTCCTGGGAGATACGCCAGGCTTTCCAGAGAATAAAACTGATATTTTCACTATGAATGTTTAGGCTGCCTGTAGGCAATGAAGTTGATTTCTCAGGCAATGACATAACATAAACATTCTCTACCTTGTCAAGCTTGTGCATTCTCACATCCCTATATCCATATCACTTAGGCTCTTAAATATTCCCTAGATACTCCTTACATCTCCATGCTTCCCTTTGTAAATCTTTCCTGCAATTACACGGCTTAGGGATGCTGCAGTATTCTTCTAGGCATTCCTAGAGTCCACAAAACAAGCTGCTGACCAAAGAACCTGCAAGCCAGAGGTCAGCCACCCCTGCTACCAGGGAAGGAAGCTACCTCACCAACACCCACCTGCAGAGACTGAGAACGCAAGAGAAGAACAGTCCAGTCAGCAAGGTATAAGAAACTCCAATCCAAGGGAACAGAAAGCCAACACAAACTTGGTTATTCATAATGAAATAGCAGATCTCTTGTGGTTTAAATTATAAGATAACTCATTCATAGCCATTTCTATCCTCTTTTTTCCCTCTTCCCCTTTATAAAAAAAAAATACATTATCTGTTCACTTACTCAACACGGGAAGAACTGCATACTAATAACCTCTTTACTTAAGGCTCTTTGCACTCTAGGGAACGTGTCTAGGTTTCAGTAATCTACATGAACAGCTATTATAAAGCACAATGCAAGTGTGTATCTGTCGCTCATGCAGTAAAAACTAAAGAGACCTTTTGTTTAAGCTCAGTTATAACTTCTTTTTTCCTTAGAAGGGGGATTGAATCAGTATCTGTCGGCTAATGCCAAACTGATTTTACTTACAGCTTCTACTCCAAAGCAAGTATCCAGGGCGTTTTCCTTACCTTTTCCTCTCCTGGCAAGTCATCTTCCTCCTCTGCATCCTCACGGCTCTTCTCGTTACGCTCCAGGGCGTCCAAGAGTCCACTGCACTGTTTTCTAGGGCAGACCAGCTCTTGCTCATATTCTGTGCATAGGCTGGATGCTGCATCTCCCTTTACTGACATCCCTGCGTAAAACAGATTTAAAAAAAAATTCAAACCAAGCAAAAAAACACATTAGCTCCTGCATTCTGTGTTATTTAAATTGCCTCAGGACTAAAAGTAGCAATCCCAATCCGCAAATATATGCTGGTTTACCTCATCTCCCACATCTTGAGGGGGAACTGTATTATACGGTTTGAAAAGCTTATTTTGGTTAACCACTCTCCAAATAGCTCAAGCATTTGCTACCACACTCTGGTGGCTAGAATGCCACCCAAACTCCACCCCCACCCACCAAAAAACCTAAAAACAAACAAACTTACTGCCACCACTGTCTGTGTTTAACCACTGTACTTTTATGTATTCCCCCAAAATTGAGTTCCTGCTTTTAAATGGCCTTTTTGTGAAATGTATTTAAAAAAATAAAATCACAACATACAGTTTTTAAAGCCTACAATCTCACAGTATTAGGTCCTATAAGATACTGAGATCTCATCTCTCCAGAATATGTATTTCCCACTCTCTAGGGTCCAGATATACTTGAATTCAAATATCAGAACTTCAAGCTGTTGGTAGTGTTAAATAAGTATAGTTTGTTACTTCCAAAAGGCACTTTCTTTAAAATATAATTTCTTTTTTTTGTGGAATGACCCCAAACAGAGACAGCTGCTACAAAAACTATTTTGAAAAGAATGGAAGTGCACTAAGATTAAAAATTCAGTACAAAACACTTAGGCAAAAAAATTAAGGCTGCATGCAATTTGATGTTACAGCTAATGCAGTGCATCTGGAAACCAGTATTAGAGGTTATGCTGCTTCTTCCTTCCAGCTTCATTCTTGCTTTCCACCCTATTGAGCTGGATCTAAGAATCTTGTGGATGAAGGGTAAATGGTTCATCAAGCTGGTTTGATTCAACCAGCAGTTACACAATGGATAAATTCAGCCCAAGGGAAGGAGCACAGTTGGAAATAAGAGAAAACGGTTGTTGGCCCAGTCAGCCTTTGCAGTGACAGCCTGCAGTCACAGTGGTTTAGATGTAATGAAATCATGCCCTTGCACTCATTGCAACTCTTCTCAAACCATAGCTTTAAATTCAACTTTGTTGTTCTGTTCAGTAAGGAGGAGTGACCCAGAGTGGAACACTCTGCAAGAGTTTCTTATGCGAGAAACACTTCACTCTTTGGCATTAGCTCACCATAAATACTCAAATACTGTTTTCTTTTGAGGTCAATGTGCTCTACCATTTTAGTCAGATCACTGTGTAAGAGAGTCATTCGTACAATGAGATGGAGAGGAATAGGAAAAGCAGTGATGTTCAGAAACTGTCTTACAGCTCCTATATTTTAAACTACCTGATATTTCACTGAATGCCTCCTTTTCTGCAGGGCACGCTTTCAGGTTTCACCACTTTCTTTGATCAGTAGTCCCCAAGTGGTTCCCCGGGTCTCTAATACTAAGCTATGCCCTCTCTGATCAGCCTATGTCAGTCATTGCGTCTTCCTTCCTTTCTGCTCCAGTTCAGCTTCCAGTTTGCTCCAGTTTCAGCCAGTTCCAGTCCAACCTTCTCTAGTTTGGTTTAGAACAAATTTACACAAGACTGAACAGACGGAGACCCGTGAGTATCCAAACCAACCTGCTCTCTTCCTCTTCAAACTTGGAACATGGTCATCCAGTTTCTTGGCTTTCCTCACAAATTGCGTCTGGTCAGATGAAGTAGATGGTGCCATTTCCCCTTCCCTTAGGGTAGCAGCAGATGGGCATTGTGGCAGGGGTGGGGGCATCTGCAAACAGTTTAGAAACATGACAGCTGGCAAAAGCTACTCTTCCATGCATTAACTACTCCCTTTGCAATGGAAGATCCCCACAGCAACTTGAAGCTATCCCATTTTCCCCCCCAAAAACTGACATTGAGATCATAAAGTATTCTGGATTTATGTTTTCTGACAACAGGACAAAATAATTAGAAACTGACATAGACATATAAAGTGTAGAGCACAAAACGGCCTGTGTAACAGAGCAGCCAAGTCACTATCCAGAACAATTGCTTCCTGACATTATCCCTGCAAAATATCAAAGTGTAATAGGTTGTGGTTCTTGTTTACCATGAAATTCCCATTTATCATCGGAAAAGGTTATTAAATCATTCAGTCTAATTCATCTGCAACTTATTATGTTGATTAACTGGTATTTGGCCAAAGCATCTTCAAGGAAGTCATCTGAGTCTAACTGTTTTGTCTAATTTTAATCTCTCATTTTTGAAGGGAAGAATCCCTCATGCACCAAGAATGTGCCCTGGAAGTTAGTCCTAATATCTAACAGGTCTGGAATTATTTCTAATATGACTGTCCGGCATCTGGTTCTTGCTATGCCAATGCAACATGATATTCCAAACAGAGTGACTCTCATGGCTTAGTATTCCCAGTTTCTAACACTATAAAGAAAAAATTTCTAAGGACACTTACAATATCTTGAGCAACACGGAAGAAGAGAGAGACGCCTCTGACTGCATGCCCAAAGTTGTCATAGACCTTCACATAAGGGCGAACCCACGAAGGTAGCTTGTCTCTTACATCACCGGTTGTGAATCTGTGTAGGATTCAATGAGGAGAGACTTATTTTTGCTAAGTGGCCAAGTGTATTAAAAAAATGATAAATTAGGGACTAAAAGGAATAGTAAGAAAACTTTAACTGCACAGTATCCATAACAGGGGTGATACCTGCACTCAAAAGAACAGGGCTTTGTAGACAGTATGTGCTGTGCTATTCAATCCATATCTCCTTCCCATAAAATCTTTAAGTGTACAAAATTAGCACTGAACTGTGCTGTCGTCACAGTGCCCAGTCAGCGTTCCCCACTGAAAGGGAGGCTACTTACTTAGAAGGTTACTAAATGATCAGTTATTCTTACAATCTTTCCTCCATTCTACTCCTCCCAAACTGCAGGTCAGTTGATTGCCTTCTCAAAGGAGAGGGAAACATAAAAACCTTAATTTAAAGGAGGCACTTAATTGTATAAAGAAACACACACCTATAAATTTGACAAACCAGGTTATTTTACATTAATATTATCAGTATCTTTCTGCAGATCCAAGATAACGTACTCTAGGATCAGCAGATAACAACTGCACTGTTGTAGGGGAGTGATTTGTTTGTTACCTGACCTGTTTTATAAGATCATTTACCTACTTTCGAACTGTAACCTCCTCGAGAGTGGCTCATTTACATACAAAACACAAACGGGCTATAAAGATGATGTGTTTTCACCTTTGGTCACACAGGAAGATGGCCCCGTAGTCTTGGCGATGTCGGATGACCCTGCCGATGGCCTGGTTAACAGCCCGGGAAGCTTGCTGGCTGTACCACTCGCGCCCAGACAGGTACTGCAGTAGGTGGGAGAAGGACCTGGTAGTTAGCAGATAAAAGGAATCCTCCACGTAGCACATATTTCTTTCCAAATCATTAGAAAATGTAACCAAGATTGACCGTCTCATCTCTAAAAGGCTCGAAAAGTAAATATAGGTTCACTCAAACATATCAGCTGACTGATGGGACAGTGAAAACTCAAGTACTAACATCCAGCTTAAGGAGCTATTTACAGCTTTGGTGCTAAACTCATCAAGTTAATTACATAATAGCTATCCTAGAGGACAATGAATCATTTATAATGCCACTTATTTTCTTGTCTGAAGAATATTAAAAAGAGAGGCCAAGCAAGTGTTATCACAGGCAACGCTTACTGCCCAGCCTCTTTCTGGGAGAAAACAGTCCCTCAAAGACAACACAGACACACAAAAGACTTTGAAACTTTAAATACCCTTCTTTTTTTGAGCCTCTATACCAGACACAAGAGGCAGAAATGCTGACAAAACAAATCAGCAAATAGTCAACACTGAAAAGTTGACCTGTGTTACCTGTGCACCTGCCCCACTTCTCCGCATTTCATCCAGGAATTGCATCTTCAAAACAACTCTTGGCTCCATACGAGGAGGAAATGGGAGGCCAGTAATGATGACTCCTCGTCCATTCATGTCTGCAAAGTCCAGGCCTTCACTAGCCTGAAGGGAGAGTGTTATCCTTTACCAACGGGAACTGAAGTGATACAGAGTGAGTCTGCAGATCGTGGGCTGTTTTTTTTCCCCTTTCATGACATTAAATCCTTAGCCAAGTGTCATTTGTAAATATATTAAACAAGTTTCAACTAGATCTCTTGTTTTTATGGCAAGACTTAAGCTTTCTTTTATTTTTTTTTCCCCTAAGAGGCCCTGATAATGCATGCCTAAGGCAACAACATTACTTTATTTGTGTCTTACTACTATATGAGCAGAAGAGCTGCACTGAAGCGATGTGTTTAATTTCAGTTAATACTCTCTTTAATCCTTCCATGCTCCAAATAAGAAGACTTGGTAAGAATAATACATAATAAAAAATTAACAGTATCTTTTCAAAGGAATAATGGAAGAAATCTGCTCAGACACTACCAGACTATAATGTCATATTCACCAGCTGTGCTGCTTACATCAGTTCAAGCAGTTCTCCCTCTCTTTGACCACTCGCTCGTGCCTCTGCAGCACGTCCCATGCTGTGCTGGCCACCCGGCTTGTGAACTGAACAAGCTCAGAGAATTGAGTGGACTGAAAAATAATACGGGAGAAAAAAGGGGGTTTGTTTCCTCAGCTGAATCATTTAGCACAGCTGCACCAACACCTATGTACGGATGACAAGTAGTGATGGGTAAATGACCAACTCCGGTCTGCTGAAACCAGCGCCAAGAAGGAGCATGATCACAGGATGCTCTGGGATGCTATTCCCAATCCTGCTGAAGCCAACAGTCATATGGTTGTAATTATGGACATTTTGTCTTGGACACAGAAGAAAAAGAGGTCCCTCCGGCTAGTAAAAGAACCAGTTTAGATGGAAGATGCACACACACAAAAATTAACTTCTAAAAGGCAGCGCAACCCCTACACGGAGGGCCTAATTCACCAAATCCCTTATGTTTATAAACCCTAGAGCAACTAAGATGGAATTCTTCTCTTCTAAAAGGTATTGGTACTCCTGTTTCTTTCAAGGAACCAAAACGCTTGCTAGAACCTACTGGCAACCTAAAGGCTAAACTACATCTTAAGAAGTTACGTTGAAGGCACAGCCGAAAGGGAGCTGAGCTTTAGGTAGTTTTCGGTAACATGTCTTTGTTGGTTTATCTTTTGGAGTATTTCCAGATTTGTAGTCATGCACCCTTTGGCTATACTAATCTAAATAGTCTGTTCTTAAACCTTGTGTTATTAAAAACCATGATCTCTCCACAGCCTCTGAGGCCAATATATTGCTGTCAGAGGGACAGGCTTACTCACCGAGTCCCACCCAACAAGAGCTGTGTTATTCCTTAATTGATCCAACAGCTGGTTTGGAAATTGGGACTAGAGGTGCAACAAAAAGTTGAGTCAAGTTTCTGTTGGCAGGCTCTAGGCAGAAGCAGGCAGCACAAAGGCTGTAAGAGTAATTTATGACCTTGCAAATACTTCCACTGGTAACAGATCAATTTATAAACACTGGAAAATGTAAATGAAAGGCCATTAAATGTTCACAGAGGACCTGAACTTGATATAAATGCCATCTCTTAAATTAAGAGCTATTTATAGTTTCCAGCAACATGGTTCTAATGGGATTAATCACAGATGCTTCTGTTAAATGTCCTCCAAAAACTTATTTCTTCCAGTGAACTGTAGGAGCTGCCAATAAGAAATGTAAAACATCTTTGAAACTCATCCCCTTCAAGAAACACAAAGACGTATCCCTTGAAAGAAGTATATAATTGATAAGAAATGGGAAAATGCTTGAGGGCATCACACTTCTCTTGCTTTTCCTACCTATAACTAGAGTCATAGAATATAAATATAACTCTCAAATTGAAAACAAAGCTGTTTTCTTTCATCACTTTTATAACCTCTGAGATAAAATTATAGATGGTCTCTTACGTTACCTTCCCCCGACATACTGCCAAGAAAGCAGCTCCATTGGACTTCGGACAGACAATTTTATCATAGTATGCATCCATGACCTAAAAGATAAACTAGTTTAAGTAGGAGTAACAGTAGGAGTTCCTCCTTTACATATGGAGGAATAGAAATCTATTTAAATCGATTTGATTCACACATTGAGATTCAAAAATCTGATTAATTTGGCTTTGTAGCATTTTCCTTACTGGAACATAAGTGTAAATGTAAAGATTTTGATAAGCAAATGGCTTCTCACACTACAATCAAATCCACAATATTTCTGGGTAAATATGAAAGAAATTGTGAATTACTGAGCAAGAAAAGCCAGCCCAGGAAAACAATTCAAATATATTATTTACTCTAAGAAACAAACAAAAGAGACTCTAAGTAAACAAGAAAAAAAGGCAGGAAAAGTAGGGGAGTTTCAAAGACTTAGGAAGTTGGGACAGAATTTTAATGAATATTCAACAGCATACGATTTACTGGCAGCCAGAGAAAGCAAAAGCAGACAGACATTTGTGCCTGTGAAGAAGTTTGGGTTTAGTAAAGTGACCAACACATAAAATTAATGTTGACTCTGCAGTTAGATAGAAGGGAAAATCCACAAAGAACAAGAATTTATGATGAGGATGTCCTTTTAGGTTCACTGACAGAATAAAACATATAAAGTGCCTTGCTACTGTTCAGTGGAAACAAATCCCACCCACATCTTCCAGTGCGGCTCACATAAGTGCCTTAGAATATGTATCTGTGTCTGTGTCCATCTTTATAGAAGCAGCAGCAATTCAAAATGTGCTATGCTCTAAATTATAAAGATATCAGTGGCAAGTTTAGTGTAAGCTATTTAAACGAGTAATGAAAACTGACCTTTCTTTCTTAGAAAATCCAAACTCCTCTCTCTTTCATTGGTTTCCATTGCAAACAGTAAATGTATGAAATACTAAATTTTAAAGATTCACATATAAAAACCATACTCAAAAATCCCTAAAGGTCTTCCCATTTCAGTGGGAATTTAGCATTTCCTGCTGCACAATTATGGAGAAATCCTGCACACACAAATGTTTCCCGTAACAGATGTAGACCTCCACTGACAATAACCACTGCATAAAGTTGGTACCAATCTGCTACTTAAGAGTATCCTTAATCAAACCTGTACTGCACAAATCCATAAAAACCCAAAGCACAAGAAGCTGGAAGGAAATGGCCCACAAAACACTCATAGATGACAAGTACTTGAGTGAACTTCTCAATATATATGTATGTTATAGTAGCAGCTGTTGCATCACTGGATTTCAAATGAAGATTATATCCTGCACATCTAATGAAAAGAGTGAAATGAAGGATGGAAGAATTACGTTTTGATTTTTATTCTAGGAATAAAAGGACGGAAGAATTACGTTTTGATTTTTATTCTAGGAATAGGCAATTCACAACCAAATGCATCTTACAAGAGGTATTTCAGCATAATCTCTGAAAGCGTTACAGATATGTACTGCAAATTACCAACCTCCGTGAAACTTCCTTTATTCCTTGGTTCCACAAACATTGGCTTCACTTCTTCTATTCTTTTAGCAAAATCATGCTCCTGTTAACCAGATAGGACAGCAAAAACATCCATGTGAAAGCAAGTAAATACCAGAAATGCCTGCAAGAGTGGTCATTACGTCTCTTCCCCATAGCCTGCTCCTCCCTTGCCAAACAGGAAGAGATGGATCAGAAACATCCAACTCCAGCCACCCAAGGAAGTCCCTGGCAGTTGGCATCACTCAAACATTACAGTTCCTTGAAATCTCTCTCAGTGAAAATGCCCTTAAGTGAGAATCATTTATTTTCTCGCCAATGTGCAAGTTCCCAACATCTTAGGGACTGACCCTGCAATACAAAATTAAATTAACTCAGAGGTCAAATGAACTAATGTAATGGGATTCTTCCAGGCTTTAACGTCTACAGTACTGCAATTCAGCATACTGTGATCAAAATAAAAGAAATCTTAGCTAGGATTTCACTTTTTTCCATTTTATAATTATTTATTAACAAAGAATTTTTAATGAGCATGGTTAGATAGCAGAACTATACACCACCTGAAGTGCACAGCTAAACTACAAATAAAGGCAGAAGAATGATCATACTCTCCAGTATTCCAGGCTCTTATCCATGACAGGATATGATGGGAAGAACACCAACAGCCCGTGGGGTACAACGCGCACAAGATTACCTGCAACAAAGATAGACAAATGAATCTAATTCAGAGCTTTTCTCCCGAGATAGAGCGCATAGACTGTAGAGGAAAAATAAATTACCAATATTATCTGCTCCAAAGTATTTGCTGCTTTCTCAGCATGAAGGTTGTTGCATCAGAAAAAGTTAGTTTCTTTAATCACTTCAAAAACCCTTGTCATTGCAATAGGCTCTTGAAATACTCGATGTTTTTTCTGACCACACTTATGGCCTCCATTTTTGGCCCAGAGAAAAAGAACTGGCAATAAGACTTTGAAATATCAAATAAGGATTTACATTAATTTTCACATGCAATTGCTGTAACCAGCTGCCTGAGCAAACAGCATGCAAAATTCAGTTATGATTTCTACAAGAGCTGATTATTTGACATTTCAGACACATTCTGAAAGATTTCCAAAAATCCTGTGCAATAGTCTGTTTCTGAAACACCTCACTTACCAATCGTCTTCCCCAGAGAAGATAAATATTCCTCTGAAAACCTACAAAGCAGAAAAATCAAACATCATTTTCTGTATTTTTCACATATATTGACTTCTTTTGATAATTTCAATCTAAAATGGCATATCCATACTTCCACTACTCTCCTTCCTGTAGCAGTCACCCATACCGAGGACACAATATTTGTGGGTAATACTTTGACTACTACATTGATACTGCGGTCATTAAATATTTTAATTACTAGCACTGAAGACGATCTAAGCCTCAATATTACCAGCATTTAGCAGGGGGAAAGGTGCAGCCATATGTAATGAATTTTAATGAATTTTATGATTAATGTTTATAAATTAAGAAGGAAATTTCTGCCAGAAAAAAAAAACCCTGAAGATGCTGCCAATCCTGACTAATATTACAACTATCTAAAGTTGATGAATTAGGTGTGTCGAGACTGCAGGGAGGTGGAGAAGGGGAAAATTTAGTTGCTTTAGTTACTATTTACTGGTGGTACAAGCCAAGTGAATCACTTTTCATTGACAAAGCAGTGATACAGTAGTGCTCTATACTGACTAGTGTATTTATCTGCTTCTTCCAGTCCTGACTGAAATTTCACTTTTTTCTTTTTTCTTTTTTTTTTTTTTTTATGCCCTTAGTTTGCTTATTCCCCTACCTCTCTACTTTAAACAAAACTGTTAATTTTGGAACCCACAACTTGACATCAGCATTCCCTATGGAAATCCATTACCTTTTTTCAAAAGTAGAAGTGAGCACAGTTCCATCAGGTCCCTTGGGAATAATCCCGACCCAGAGCTGGTGCTTATCAATAACGTGTGGATTCTCCAAACAAACAGGAAAGGGGCTGAAAAACAAGTGACATCAAGTCATAATGCCAAAGTGAGATCCGAGTCATATTCATTCAATTACTCCTTATTGCACTTTCAGTCCAGAACATAAAAATTCTGAGTTAAAGCCTAACACTATCAGGGCAGCTGGTGGATTTTCACTAGTGTTTCTGCTCATACCTCTAGATACTTACATCTGCATTTCCATTGTGAAGGATGAGAGCGGGGAGAGCGTGCCACTGGTAAGGATGATGCTCCTGACGCCCTGCCGAACGAGCTCATGCATGCTGTAGCCCGGGCTGAAACACCAGTAGCTCAAGGTCTTTCCTGAATCAAATAGACAGAAAACACTAAGCAGCAAGTCTGTATACTGCAGAATGAGTGACTGCCTAGCATACGATAGATAGCAGCATCTGAACTCCTGCAAGTGGAAAGCTATCGTTCAGAGCTAAAATCCCACAAATACAGCGTGTGTTGATTTGGTCCTTTTCAGATTTAATTGTTATATCCATTCAAAATACAGTTTAAAAGTTCATTGACACCAGACACTCCAAGTAAATTATATACTTAGCCAAAATATTGTTGCAGAAAATAGAGCTTTTTGTCA
>JAVCKT010100159.1:0-28625 GCA_032273925.1 Rhynchotus rufescens | reverse complement strand
ATTTAATGTTTTCGTATATCCCATAGCTAATGCTATATAGTACATCAAGAAGCAGGTGTCTTCCCTCTCCAATCCTCCTCAAAACAAATAAATCCACTGGCCAGAGCCTAGAGATTGGTCAGAAACTGGATGGACAAAATCATACATAACCAAACACTACCTCTCCACTTCCTATCTTTTCCTTTTGGTCTTTAATCAATCATTATAATTTTCAATAATACAGTTTAAAGGTGTCATGACTCCACTGGCCCAGTCTACAACAATTTTTTACTGCGCATTTATGGGGCTTAAAATTGATTTTTGTGCCAGTACGGAATGTTTAAAATCTATAAATTTAAAAGTAGAAAGCTCTGATTCATATGGCATTTACACTAATTATTCAGATCGGGTTATTTTGTTTCCCAGAGAACTTCATAGTTAATCAGAAGTTAATCACTGCAGAGTAGTTGTAAATTTAGTAGAGAATACTCAAGACAGCGACGTGCAGAAGCATCTTTGTCTTCGCTGGATTTGGAGTAGATTTCATATGATTGAAAATAATCTGCTTGGCTCCAAAAATGACATTTTCATTTTTGACATTGGGGATAGCAGCTCATATTTGAAAAGTACCCAGGTTTATAGCATGCTAGTCCAGAGGAACAAGTGAAATGAGAGTTGCCAAATGTCAGAAATCTTTTATGACTGTGCTCCTTTCGTGAAAATCATTATAAGGTTTATATATAAACCAGGTCCAGGAGATAGGAAGAGCAGTTGTTTAAAAGAAGAAAATCCTGTATTCCCGTACAGCTCTGAATTAATAACCATCTAGTATAATTGGATGTGGAAATGTTTTTCCCATGTCAGAATTGCGAGGTTTCAAAATATTTTCATGAATATTTTCTGAAGCTAATATCCTGAAAATCTGAAAAATAATAATTTGAATCACAAATGTTTTGAACAGTAACCTTAAGAAATGAAATTTGTAGTGTCACTAACTCAAATGGGAAAACTTATTGCAAGGTTTTTCCGAGTTGGACATTTGGCCTGATAAGTCGCCGTTTACCATCTGGGTTTGCTATTGCTCAAGGGAGGCTATTTTTTTCATCGAATATTCTGTAAAATATTTAACCAACACTCTCAGAAAGAACTTTCCCTGCTATCTCATGCACAGTTCTGCTTTTCCCATGCCACTTTTCCAGCAGTTGGCTGGTAACTTCACGTCCTTCAGCAGTCGGAAGAACAGACTGACTCGGCGCCGGCATCTCAGACCACAGAGGCACCTGTGGATTTTGCTTTTGTGCATTTGCCCTGCTGCTTATTTTCTTTAATTGAACTCCTAAAGGTCATTGCTCCAATAACCCCCAGTTTGTTCCGGCGGATTGTTCTTGCCTTTCTCCTCCTCTTGCTTTGCTCATGGCCCCTATCCCTGCGGAGCGGAGCGGAAAGGTCGCTCCTTGGGATGCTCGTGCTTGGCCCAGCACCCAGCAGCTCTGCCCGCTGCATTCCCTTGCCCAAGTTAGCCTTTCTATTGACAAGCCTATTGATTTCCTGATTAATGCACCTCTCCCTTATTGGCGTTTGCTACAGGAGACATAATTTTAATGTTGGCGTGATCAATAGCTCCATCAGCAGCACGGGCTCCTGCCGCTCGCCCGCGCCGCGCTGCCCGTGGGGAGTTGTGTATTTCTTGATAAATACTACAGGGGAGTTGTAAACAGTACAAAAGCAAGGAAAATTGATGTGCTGGGCAGATTCCTATTGTATTTCACCCCTGGGAGAGAATGCAAAAGCTCCCGAGTAATTCTCCACAGAGAAAGGAAAGCAGCAGGTAGGAGCTGTTTGGGCTGGAATATAAATGTATGGGAAGTAATTACTTTCCAAATTCCCATCGTGTAGTCACGTCATCTCAAATATGTAAATACCCGTAATAGAAATTATGGCTTTTATGGGGTTTTTAGTCTAAGAAATGACATTTTAAATACCTTTAGCTAACTTCATTAGAGGAATGGCAGTCAGCAATGCTTCTGGAGCTGCAGCTGCCCATAAATTACAAGAGGCACCTGAAGGCATCTACTTAAAATGCACCTAAAGTGGGATTTGTTCTTGGAATTGAAATGGGCTCTGTGATTTCCTGCCTTTTCTTCTGTCCTTCCATCCTTCCCTCCTTCCTCTCTTGACTTTCTGCTCGTTCCTTTCACACCCAGAGAAGCAAAATCTATGCTTTTCTATATTTTTTTCATTTCAGCAGGAGCAGTGCAGCACTGCTAAGCTTCTTTCACAATTAGATCATCAGAGAAATGACAATAAATTGTCTGTCAGCGCCAGGTTATCCGTGTAGCTGTGAGGAGATAGATGTTGTATTTTGGATAATTTGCCCATTGCGTAGCTTGCAAACTGCTCCTTCATTGAAGCTCCTGTATTTTGGGAGACTGAACAAGCCCCGACCATTAATGCGGAATATGGGATGCCCAATTCCCAGCTATTCCCAAGTTCCTCAGCTGCTGCAAAGCAGGTCCTGTCCCATAAATGCTGCTCCTGGCAGCTGCTTCTGTGCTTGCTCAAGTGTTCAGCGCTGCCTTCCATCGCTCCTGGATTTTGTTTCCTCTCCACGCTGCCCGGCTGTATAAATAAATATTCCCTGCCCGGTGTACCCAAGTGCAGGTATCCGTGTGTGCAGCCACCTTCCCGCTGTCTGTAGGAGCCCTGTGTATATAAATCTTGATCTGGAGCAGTAATGTGCAGTGATGGAGTTCGGGTTTCAGAAAGCAATGACCCTTCCTGGCCTCAGGTACCTCATTTAATCTCCCCGTGATTTATATCACTTTCTGTTAGATGAGAGCAATTCTGGCTCCCTCTGATAGATACTGGAGCAAAAATAAGGAAAAGAATCCTGCTTGAGTAAGCACAAAATTAATATTATAGATTCTTTTTTTTCCCTCCTGCTTTTTCCTGCAAAATAGTTGCTAATCAGGAAGAATTAATAGAATAGGGGCAGGATTTTAATACGGGAGAACACTCTCCCTCAGCAGCAATTCCAGCAGGACTCGGGGGAAACGGTGCTTAAGTTTAATTTTAAGGATTGGTCATTTATCCCTCCTTTAGCCTCAGGGCTTTTCCGCAGTTCCGCTTGCTTCCCTTTTCCCTCTTTTTGAGCAGTCTCTATAGCAACCCTGCGCTCGGTGCCGAGCAGCACCCGGGGCAGATCCCGCTGCGAGCAGCGAGGGACGAGGGGGCCGGACGCCCCGGATCCCGGGATTTCATCCCGCGCCTCCATAAATGCAGCGGTTGGATCGGCGCCTTCTGCTCGAAACAAAGTCCCCGGCTGCCACAGCAGTGTATTTAATATATTGATATTTTATGTAATGGTGCTTCACCTAAGGGCTTGGACGGGGCCTTAGTGACGGTGCCGATTTCAGGTCAACCTCTACAACAGCAAAAGGAAAACTTTATATTTATATTTATATTTATATTTATATTTATATTTATATTTATATTTATATTTATATTTATATTTATATTTATGTAGTGCAGGATTTCCAGGCACTTTGGTCTTAAGTTCTTCAATCTTTATCATTCTTGATTAGTCCCTTAATTAATACTAGCTGTAATGAGAGTCTGCAGGCCAATGTAGTAGCACTTAAGGGGGAAGCAAAGCCGTGCAGCTGTTGGAAGGCTTCAAAAAGCACTTTTTATTTATTTATTTTTACTTCTTACTGTGAAGGAACTGGCGTGTTTTAAAGCAGCAGTTTTTAGGAAAGGGCTTTGCTTGCTTTTGTGGCAAACTTTGCCAGCTCTGCCCCTGCTCCATCCGTCACCTCTAAATCATGTTATTTTCCACCATTTTGCACTGGTATCTTTACTGATGAAGATAATGTTACTCTTCTGCACAGCAATTGCCACTTTCCTTTTCCTATCCTTTCCGCAGCATCTAAACCCGTCTGTAGCACGTGGAAAAGTGTGCTGCAAATTCGGCAATTGCACAATAAGCCAGACCTCTGCCTTCAAAACTGATGGAGATGCAAAAGGGAGGGATACCAAAATACACCCAAGCACCGGGCTGCAGAGTTCACCGTCCCCCACATCCCTCACCCCATGGGCAAATCCGTATAATGGAAACCCCGTCTTTCTGGTAAGTGCAGTCTGCAGAGCTGAGGAAGTGAGTAAGAGCACAGGCTCCTATGGCACTTTTTGTCCCAAGTCATGGGGGGAACTGGGACTGCTGGGAGCAGCTTGGCACGCTGGAAAGCAGCTCTGTTGCTCTCTGCCTTATTTAAAAATAAAATACGAGCGCCTTCCTCTCGACTCCCTTACCGCCTGCTTTTAATTGAACATAAGAAATCAATATCAATTTAGCAGGCATCTAAGAATCTATGATTTGAGCAGCGGGTGCCTGATGTGAGCAGTAGGTGTTTGCCAAATACCCTTTTTTTAAGGCAGAGCCCCAAAGTTCAGATGTTTTCAGGTGATTTAGTTTCCCAGCTAGCTAAATAGATTCGTGGGAATTATTGCTTAACCAGTGGTAGCTGAGGTATTTAATTCAGGTCTGAGCAAGACTTCAATAAAAATAATATTTTTATTATTTTTAAGTATCACTCAAAATTAGCCATGGGTTCATGGGAAACATAAACACATATGAAAATAGCCAGTTATTCACCAGGAAAAACTGCCCATTTTAAACTTTTTTTTTTTTTCTCCCACTTCATGTACACTGATGTTTAGCAGGTCAAGTCCTAGGACTCAGGTGGCAATCAGCCTTTACCAACAGAAGAATTTTTTTAATATTAAACTAAAAGCATAGTTTTTATGCGAGACTGAAAACAAGGGAGAATGGCACAGGGCCCAAATATTTGGCAGCTGAGCTTAGTGACATGGTTGGACCTTTTTGCTCCCTGAATGCCAGCTGCTGCCTGAAAACTCAGGTTATACCCGCGGTAGAATAATGCAGTGTCAAAGCAACCACAAGTTATAGTGTTTTTTCTTTCATTTTTAAAAGGCAAGGTGTTCTAATCCAAAAGACTGCCAATACTTTATGGGAAAATAAATATCCTAGCTTAAATTAAGAAGTTATTAAACTCAAGTAAGTAAAATCGCTCAGTTTTTCATTTGCTTTTGATGCTAAACCACTTAATCACCAGTGAAAGCTTAAGATTAGTGAAAGCTAAAACATTACTTCTGCTCCAAATTAATGTCTGTGCAAAAGAAATATATTTTCTAATCCCACAGATGCGGGCAGTGCTGCATTGGGTGTATATCCAAGTCAACAGTTTCAGGTAAGTGGGAGCAAACAGGGAGCCTGGTTACTGTGGAGCTGTGCAAGAAATACCGTAGAGGAGGTTCTGTCTGAGAATGGGGGAGCATTTCTTGGCTGTCAGGGTGACCGAGCACTGGAGCAGGTTGCCCATAGATCTAGTGGAGGCTCCATCCTTGGAAAGACTTAGTGGCCACCTGGATGTGGTCAGGTCAGCAAGGTGCTCTGGGTGGCCCTGCTTGGACTAGGTGATCTCCAGAGGCCCCTTCCAACCCCATCCCATCGGTGATGAGCGGTTGGGATGACCCTCGTTCACAGCCCAATTCCAGCAGATAGGGAAACTCGTGAATGAGACCAGAGCTGTGTCGATTGATGGAATTATTGTTGATTTATTCCGAAATAACTGAGTTTTTGTTTGTCACAATCTGACCCTCACGAGCGACCTTTTCTCTGCAGCCACCGCTTGCGTGTCCCACCGCATCCAGAGCAAAACGTGAGGAACTTGGCCGTGCTCTTTTCTTCTTCTGTGCCTCTGCTCTCTGCGGCGAGCAGGGGATGAGCCCTGTTTAAAGCACTTTTATCCTCAGTGCCTCGAGGTGGGGGCGACCGTAATATTTATATCTCTGTCACAGCAGCTCTTTGTTCTGGGGGGCTTTGCAGAGCAGCAGCCTGGAACTGATAAAATTCTTAAGGGTTTTGCTGCTGCCAGCCTCCTGAATGGCAGTAGTAAAAGGGATCCGTCGTATTAATTCAGTGGGTAAAGAAAGAGAGAAGCAACAGCAGAAGGGCTCGTGGTTAATCTTTGCTATAGCACTTTTCTCTCCAAGCCCATGGTGCTCTGCATGTGCAGAAATTCAAACCTTCCGTATTTATTCCTTGCTGTAACTCAGGGAATGTGGCACGATGAATATGAGGCAGCTTTCTTGTTTTCTTGCTTCATTTTGTGTGCAAGAATGTTTTTTTCCCTTTTTTTTTCCCTTTTTTTTTTTTTTTTTTTTTTGTCCAGTTACAAATCAAGGTTGCTTACAAGCCTCATTTCTAAATCTAATTATTTAATACCTGTTAGCTAATTATGCTTTCAGAGCATGGAAACTTTGCAAATCAAATATTTGTTTTGGAAAGCGTCGCTCTCATCACTACTTGATTTGTCTCGTAATTAATTCCTTCTGCAACTCTAACACGATGTTTTTTGCTGTGAATTTGGAGAAAGGAGAGCTGTTCTATTGAAATAAAATGGTATATGTACAGGCAGATGCCATTGCTTGAATACAGATGACATCTGCTCTGCCCTCAATATCTAATAGTTCTTATGTTTAAAAGTGCCTATTCACTGGCTTGAAACTTGTGTTACTTTTCTGACTCATCTCTCCTTGTTCAAGGGAAAATGTGGGAATTTGTTCAACCACTACCAAGCCAAATAGTTTTTAATTGGTTTCCCGATGAGGATAAGCTGACTTAGCACAATTCATTGTTAAAAGTCTTCATAGTTTGTATTTTTGGACACACACCTCTAATATACCGGTGCAATGCAATGAGAAAGATCTATACAGTGCAGATCTATACAAGATCTATACAGTACAGATCTATTCAGTACAGTTTGCTGTACTGAATTATTTATTTTAGGGGCAGATGAGCGTTTAATTACTTTGGATGCTCGGTAGCTTGGCACGTGGTGGCCAGATGAAGCACCAGGGCCTTGATCAAGACTTGAAGGCTGCTGTTTGGGGACGGTGTTGGGGGACACGGAGCGTTTTCAGCCTGGGGCTACGCAACGAAGCCCCCGCGTCTGCCCCAAAATCCAGGGCATGGTTTTAAAGAACCGCCGTGGGAGTCAGGGAAGGCTCCGGAGTGTCTGACTTCCACTGTTCCTGCGCACGTCCGAGATGAAAACGCGGGATTATTTCCATATCTAAACCGGCTGCAGTTTTGTGTTGTGAAATCTCTTTGGGTTTTTATGAAAGAAGTGGCAATGAAAAGAGCTGGGGGAGGCGAGGGAGCAGAAAGAGCCCTTCTGGTTCTCACGTTAAAACATTTGTGAGTATAGGAACAGGCTGTTGAAGAATGATTCTTAAGTTCAGTGGCGTGTTCACACGTCACGATAAAGAGTTCCTAATAGGTTACTTGCAAATTTAATAACACGTGCTTAATAAAATCACACGCGCGTAAAACAGAACATTAAGTTTTGTTATCCACTCTTTTATTTCTGTATCTTATGGATCCTGTGATGGAGTTGCGTTTTCTCCCTGTTTGTTCATTTTGCAGCTGGATCTTGGGCCTGGGTCGCCGCTCCGGTGAAGTCAAGGATGGGAATGGGGGACGGTGCAGAGGTCTCCAGGTGGGTTTCCTGGTGCTCCTCAGTCCAGCTGTGCTTGTTTGAACCTGCTTTTCCTTTAGCAGCATTTTTATTTCTGGCGTGGTGGCACTACCTAAACTAGGGCCTTTTTTAAGGGGTGAGTTGGGATGATAATCTGGCCTTAACTCTTAATTCCCCTTCTTAAGCGGAATTTGGCACCTGTGTTGAAGCTAGATTGCTGAAATAAATTCATTCAGGCAGATAAAAATATCCACAAATTTAAAGAGAATAATCTCGAATTTTGCTAGAACTTTTTAATATTATATTACCTTTAAAAATAATAATAAAAAAGCACAAACTTGTAATGCCTGTGAGGTAAAGCAGAGATTCTGAAGGTTGTGCAAGGTAATGAGTCTACTGTATATATGGATATTTCTCTCATGCTAGAGGATCCAGGATTAAGAGTTATGTATGAGCATGCATCTGTGTCAGTGATGCTTACGACTAATTATTTTCCTTGGATAAAGCTGCATGGTCTCCGTAGCCCAGGGATATTCTAAAGACTAGCTGGAGGGCTGCATTTGCCAGGAGGTAACTGGGGAAAAGCAAATGGGAAGCTGTTTGGCTCCATTTTGCAGCTGGGAGTTGAGGCACAGGAAACCTGCAGGTCAGATGAGCTCCAGGTCCAGCTCTGCACTTAGAAGCTGCTCTCATGCTCTTTAAATACGTGTTTTTCCTCACTAAAGTGCGGCACTGTGCTCTTGCAGCATGTTGTTAATGTATTTTAAACTGACAGAAATAAGTCAGGCAATGTGAATAATAGGGAATTTTAATACTTCAGAAAAATACCAGGTTCTTGGTTGACTGCATCCATATATCATATCCTTGCTACTCTTTAACTGTTTTGTCTTATGAAGTACAGAGGTGCCAGGATTCCCTTATGCATTTCCTGGGGAATATCAGGATATAACTGTAACAGACGTGTTCTTCCTATATCAAATAAAAATGTGCTTGGGGTTTTAGTTTTTTTCTTTTTTTAATATGCCTTAACAGGCTGCTACTCGGAGAGATTTGATAAACCCCTAAATTCCTAATCCCCTGCGAGTCTCGGAACAGTTGGAAGATTACTGCGCACAGTGCTCATCCCAGAGGAAAAAACAAACTCCTTCCAGCACAAAACTAAAGTTTCCTGCCACGGCGCCTTAAAAATAGGGCAATTCTACACCCTGTGACTGCTTTAGAAATGAGGGAGTAACTGGACTTTCGGAAGAGCTGATTTTCTTTTCATGCTTAACAAAGTAAGGCACCTTGAGGTTTATTTCTCATCTCTAATGCCGTTTTGACACAATCACGGCACAGAATGTACCTGCTCCTCGGCTTTTATCCGCTTCTTTGGAGCATGGCAGGAGTGCAGGCTGAAACAAACACGAGAGGCCAGGCAGCCCGCGGAATTTTAATGTGTTTTTCTGGCTATAGAAAGCAGGAGTCAGCAGCCACCCGTGCCCGGAGAGGAGGATTTATCCCACAGGGCTCCTTCACAGGGCCTGGGCAGAGTTCAAGGCGATGACCTGCAGGGCCCTTCAGAAGGGGTGACCTGCGTAAATGAAGGCGCTTTGTGTCGTGACCCAGGATGGTCTGTGGGATAGAGGGAGAAAACAAAAAAGAGCTTTTTCAGTCGCTTACTTCGCGGCCGCAATACAAAACCTGTGACCGAGAATAGGTAGGTGGAAATAAGCGTGGACTTTCTCAAGTTCTCTGTGTCGCTGCCCTGCTTTCAATAGGCCTGTGCTGATCACTGAGAGGTCGGTGAAGTCTCTGCCTCGACATTTGTAAAGAAAAACTGTCACATATTGTTTTCTTTCAGTGTCCACAGAATGGTTGGGCTTGGAAGGGACTTGTGGAGATCTTCTTCTGACCCTCTTGCTCAAGCGGGTCACCTAAGGCTGACTTCTGGTGGCAAGTTTGTTTGAGCAGAGGAGTCCACAAACCTGTCTGCACCATGTACCTATGTGGAGTGTCCAGGGGAACCTGTGGACTACCTGGCAAGGTTTCCCTTGCTCTTCATGCTTCTTCATCCTCTCATCAGTCTTCATGCTCTCTTCATCCAAGAATCAAAATAGAGGGACATTTTAGTGACTTGGAATGAGCCTAAAATGGTGGCAGCAGAAGTGAGAGCAGAAGTGAGGCAGAGGTAGGTGAAGGTCTTCCGAGGGGGAAGAGCTTTCAAGGGGGAGTTTTGTTAATGGTGTCCAGCGTTGCCTGCATAAGCGTGGAGTGCCTGGGCCAGAAGAGAAGGTCCGTGAGCGCTGAAAGCAAAGGCAGTGTGAATGGTGATAGAAGAGAAGGGTAAGAGCTAAAGAAAGGGACAGCAGCAACTGGAAAAGGGACAGGGAGAAGAGATCGTTTGTATTGGGGTCCATGTTTTGCCCTGAAACAAGCAGTTCACATATCTCTTCAGAAAACACATTAATTTATACTCCAGGGATTAGTGCTAAATGATAACATATACACATGGTGATGCCAGTCTTTTTCCAACATCATCTTTTCTGTAGGACAATAACTGTAATTCATTGTTTTTACTGTATTTACCTGACATTTTGGAATATATTGCAGATAACGAGGTGTGAGCAAGAAATGCTCAGTACGTTAAAGACGACAAAGTTTTAGGTCAGCCAGGAAACGGTTTGTTTTGCGCTTGGCACAATTGTTTCTTGCCATAGATAGATACTGAAAGATGTCTACAAATAGCCTCAAAATAATGAGGAAATGCTGAAAATATGCATACGATTCAAAAGGTTTGTGATCTCAACGATGGAATAACGTGTTAGGAAGTGGTCCCTGTTTCTGCACTGAAGACCATCAACATTTAGGACTACTTGTCTTAACAGAGTACACAATGCCAGAAATATTTAATTGCAAAAGATTTTGATTCTGTGCAAACACTAATTTACTAATCTAAGGCAGCTGTGAAGGCTATAAAGTAATTTGCTGAGTGGGAATAATTGATGTTAAGTGGATTCTAATCATATTCTTTAACTTATTTTCCCGATAAATACCTTCTTCAATGCCTTGAAGTAATGCCAGTCCTGTGATTATGGGATACTCCTGCAAGGTTTGCACGAGGGGGATCCATTAAACTGTGAATTATGCATTCTAATTCCTTCCCATCCTGGTTTGGGAAGGAAAACCACAGTGTGGGCAGCTTTGGGGTCTCCCCTAGCAGTTAATGGAATTGCTGTCATCGACCAGATGTTTGCTTCCTAGGAAATGTAGCGTTATCTTCAGACTAGTGCTAGGATATATTTGACATTGAGACAGCTCTAGGCCTAGGGTTTAGGATTGGGATTTGGGTTAGGATCCTGGGGAAGCTGAGCCTTCAAAGGAAGAACAGTGCAATATGCTGTAGATCAAAAAATCAACAGGCTTCATTACACCCCACCCTGCTTAACACTCTATTTAGCACCCGTTTCGTGGAGGTTTGAGCAAGAGTACAGGCTTTGCACTGCTGTGGATTTTTAAATTCATTTAGAGAGGCTTGAACTTGAACCAATTAATTTCTCCCCATTTCCACAGTTAGAAGTGCTGTCCTTAAAAGCTGAGCTTGTAGTTATTCTTGCCTAAGTATTTTCTGTAACTTTCTCAGAGCTGATTTTCTGTTGGCTTTGTATTCCAGTGAGCAGTTTAGGAAGGAGCCTTTCAATTTTGTCTCTCTGATGCTGTCACTGATGCCATTTCAATGTATCTGCCATGTGGTAAACTGCAGATTGATGAAAGCGAAAAGGTGGAGAACCTGTAAGCCTAATTGGTACCTGCTAACTAAGGTAACTGCTAAGAGTCTGCTAACTGAACCATTTGCTTCCCAACTAGGGTTCAATTCCAAGACTGCCAACTGGTGTGTTTCCTTATTACCTCAAACAGAGCCAAAGTTTAATGGGCTTGCTGGAGCAAAATTGAGGATGTTTCAGTCAGAAATCGAAAACTAAAACAGAAAGTGAAATTATAAATGCAGTATGTTCTTAATTGAAGGTAATGTGCATCTCTGGCATGATTTAAAAGATGCATTTCCACCTACTTTCTAATTAACCATTTAAGCTAATACATTAAAAAACCTAAGTCCTCCCTTTTTTTGAACTGTAATGTTTTTGGCTTCAGTTCAGGCATTTTAAGGCAATTTTCCGAAGCGTAAGGAAAAACAATGACTTCTTAGAGAAGCATAGCATTGCTTCTATACATCTTCTATACAATATGCTTCTATTGCTTACTATACATCTTCCCTTGAGTTTCTCCATTTTCTTCCCTTTACCATCCAGAGAGAGATGCTGGGTGATAAATGTTAAAAATCAGTTTTTCAGGAAGATGGAAGTTGGCATGATTCACGCTCTTACTCTTGTTGATTAATATCTCTGTATATTAATCTGTTTCTTGATGCAAATGGTTGGCATTCCCAAGAAAGACATGAAAATCAGATGTTATTCCTTAGCAGTGTAAACACTCTGGTTATCAGAAGAGCTGTTATTGCCAGCGATGGGTGTTTTTGTGCTTAGAGGTTCTTATGAATGTTAGTTCATCTGTTTTAAGTAATGTCGTTATGTTGGTGGTATGAATTCTTCAATTACCAATATTATTCAGTTAAAATATGGCTTATTAACTGGAAGAAACAACTTCTAGCATCCTTTAGAGAAAAAATGACTCGGCAGCTGAAAATTCATACCTATTTGCTGCTGCTTGTATAACACTGTTACTGCTCTTGCACATTGTTTTTTGATACATGAGACCTGGACTTTATTTCAGCTAGTCATTAAGTCACTGCTACATTAAAATCTGTAATTTCACCTGGAATGTATTATTTGATCATGTCTCATGAGAAAAACCGAGTCATTTGGTCACTTTTGAAACAAACAAAAAAAAAGCCATAAAAAGATAATACTGTTTTATGCTGCATTAGTAGGGACTGCCAAATAAGCGTGTCTGCAAGGGGAGCGTTTTAGGCTGATGGTCACTCATGGGGGAGCAGGTTGGCTGTAGGCCTGCCCTGAACACCCTAGTTTCTTTGATGTTCTTCCTTCTGCCCAGAAAGTCCAGAATAATACAAGCTTTTTGTGGGTTTTTAGAAAACCCCTTTTCTAAAAGAAGGTAAGTTTCCCCAGTATTGGGTCAATGTGTAAAAACATCTGTAAATACCTTCATATTAACTTCTGAACTTGTTCAATAGCTTCATTCCACTTACAAGGAAGAACTGATATCTTAGAGATGTGGAATAGTTAGAGATTAACAAAATATCTGTCCTTTATTTGATGGTGTCTGGCAGGCAGGTTGTGTTGAGGCACGTGTGACGTTGGCACTTGCTGGTGTTTCCTTAGCTGCTGCAGTTGGATGCTGGAGCCACCTCGGAGCGTCCCTCTTCCATGGCTTGGTGGGTCAGGGTTGGTCTTCCAGACACCCA
This sequence comes from Rhynchotus rufescens, assembly GCA_032273925.1. NCBI lineage: Eukaryota > Metazoa > Chordata > Aves > Tinamiformes > Tinamidae > Rhynchotus > Rhynchotus rufescens. The sequence continues at coordinate 15,662 of JAVCKT010100159.1, read as the reverse complement.
GGCTCGCAGTTAAGGGTCCAAATAACAGCACAAACAGCAGAAAGCTTTGATTTCTGAAAAGCACTCTCATGCTTGATCTTTTGATACCCTGTGAGTTCTCGCTGCTGTTGCTTGCTCCGGTGTGTGGATGCTTTAGAAGTGTTGAGTGATTTGCGTACCAGCGGACCCAGGTTCCCTCGTGTCCGTTCAGATGCTAACAGGAACAACTGTGCTCTCTATTGATCGCGCACCAGAACATATCTACTGTGGGTGGATTTTAATCCGAGGGCATCTGCTTTGCACTGTTGAACTGTGCCTCTTTGTAAGGCGACTTGAGGTAGCCCTGCAGAAACTGGTGCCTTTGGTTTAAAGGGGTAATAACTTGTGGCAGCGTTTCCTAACAAAGCTGGCCTTAAACAATGGCCTTTTCCTAGCCTGGCAATGGCAAAGATCAGCACTGCAGACGTTCAGGACTGATACCCCAGAGTATAATTGTTACCCAGGGAATTGCCACGCAGGTTGAATAGTGCATGGTCAAGGCTGGGTTCCCTCCTGGTGGGAGAGCTGCTTGGAGAGGGTCCTTCTGCCTTGCTAGGGGTGCCAAATGGAGGGGTGGCCCACGCACCTATACCCACACCCCCTCTATGCATTGATATAAGAGGGGGTACATGCTAAATGCACATGACAAATATAGAGAGAATGTTTATAGTATATAAACACAGGGTAAACATATTTTGTAAATATACCTGATTAATATTTATGCAATTTTATATTTGTAGATTTTTTTATATTTTGTATTTACATTTACATATATGCATGGGAATGTGTGTGTATATATATTCTTATATGTGTGTGTGTGTGTATATATATATATATTTACATAGATATTTTGTCACCTTCAATACTAGACTGAAGGGAAACCTTTTCAAAACTTGCTGCCTCCGTTGCTTTCTCCAGACTGCATCTTGTTTCGGATAAAGCACAGGACTAATGCATGGACCACACTGGCAATTCAGAGGTATATAAGGGAAAGAAAGACCTTTTCAGTTAAGTAAAAACATTGAGTTTCATTTGGGTTGAGGTACACTTTTAGAATGTGGGGTCTCTATTCAAACGGTTAAAACTGACCAAAACTAATAACTGAGAATTTTAATAAATGGAAGCAGCTGATTCACTTTACTGTAGTAGATCCATTATTAAGGATAGTGTTTTCAGAGCCTACGTAAAAAATTGGAAAAAAAAATCATAATTAATGCAAAGCTATGTAAATCTTGTTGTATTTTTCTTCCACCCTGGATTGCAATTTCAGACTATTTAGTGGAGCCCAGATTTCTCTCTTTAAAAAAAACCACCATAAACTGAACTCAGTTCGGTGCCCTTCAAAGTTTTAGGGCTGCTTGATCCGAATCCATTCTTTTCCTGCTGCGTAATGAGCATGCATAATCAAAGGACAGGGAAACGGCCTGGCTTCTCAAAGAGCTTTTCTTGACCTAGCTTTACCACGCTTTGAAATGTTTACCAGAATGTCCCTTTGCTATCTTCCCTTTTCTTTTTCTGAAGAAAAGCTGTTAAACAAGTATTCCTAAAAAAGCGTGGTACTTCTTTCCCCAAACGACCTTGGAAAATCTAGGTCTGCACGAAGCGTCATTCTGTGTGACAACTTTCCTTTCAGAAGAAGTTTGGTGTGCAGTAGAAAGGACATGATATTTGCAGATGGGTCGGCTAAAAATGTGGCAGAAATGAAGAGATGATGAAATGTGAAAACCCTCTCCCTTGGGGCATTCACTTTTTCCTGTCTAAAAGTCAGTGGGAATGATACCTTGGGAAGAAGTTAGGGAGGGAAAAAAGAAAATAGCCACAAAATCATATGCTACATTTGAGTCGCGTGGACTTTCGTTCAAGGAAATCAGTCTAAAATAAATTGCCAAAAGTCAGCATGTTCTGCCATGAAATGCCACTACTTCTTGACATGTCTTGGCTGTGTAAAATGTCTGGTTTCTGATGTGGACTTGTGTTTGTGCATTTAACCTGATTGTAGGTAGCGATGAGTAAAAAAACCTCTTCATTGCTATGCTCAAAAATAGCTCTTGCTCTGTAGGTTGAACATTGACTTCCTTTTTGCCCACTTTTGGGGGAACAAACCTTTTGCGGAAAAAAGATGCAAAAAAAAAAATTATTATTATTAATAATAATAAATCTGACAACCTCTCTGGTTTTCACACTTGCTTCTGAAGCTGATGTGCTGCTGGGGTGCCTTGGCAGCTCTGGAGCAAGCCTGTATTAATTAGGAAGATGCTCCCAGATGGAGCGGTCCAAGCCGTCCATGCCTGGTGGCCAATGGGCAGGTTTTGGGTGGCCTGTTGCCTCCAGCATTGGCTCTACCACGGTGCCTCTTTCTTCTTAGGAGATGCCCTAGGTAGGTAGGATGCTGCACGCGGGGTGGGTTCCCCTTCCCCGCTGGCTTCAAAGCCCAGCGGGGCTCACGCGCGGTGCCGGCGGCTCCCGGGCTGCACTAATTTCCAGCGTTCCTTCCTCAGGTTTGCATTTGATGTGGAAGTTGCACTGAGATAAGAAGGCGGTTGACTGGCTCCAGCTCCCCAGCTGAGAGCCGGGAGGGACAAAATACCATCCACAAAAGTACCTTCCTGACGCTGCGCTCCCACGGGAGAGTGCTTTCTGAGGGAGTGTGTTTTTATTGTTTAACTTTGGGAAGAGGATCGGACAAAACAGAGTTAGTTTTGCTTGAACATAGAAAGCAAAACCGGAGGGGGAAAAAAAAAATCCAACTTTTTTTTATTATTATTATTTTTTATTTTTTATTCTCTCTTTTCTCAACTCTGTTCATCCCTCTGGCTTCTCAAGTGTTTCCATCCTAGTTACAGTTATGCAAAGTGATTGCTGGAGGCAGAACGGCTTCCTCTTGCTCCCAGGGAAAGGGCTGCTCTTTCTCGCCGGATTTGCCTGAAGTTGGGATCGGCGCACGGGGTATCAGGAGCGCAAACGGTGCCGTCTGCTGCAGTGGCTCTCGGGCTCGTTGCCCCCGGGTTGCACCGTGGCTGCTGGGCTGGGACCAGACGTGGCTCTCAAAACATGCAGTATATGTAGCTTTCCTTTTAAGAAGAGGGGATATACCCTGATCCCCTGATTGCCCACCTGCCCTGCAATACCATCTCCTTGGAAAAAACTAAATGAGAGACTGGTCCTCTCCTGGTCTGCCTCTCCACTCCTGAAGGCTGCAGTCCTGTGTCCTGAACGTTTTGGTGTTAAATTTGCTTTGCATTGTCAGATTTGCATAGAGCTGATGCCTGTAGCAGAAATATCTATTTCCATAGTGTACTGTTTTCAGAGAACATGTTTGAATCCTTATGCAGAAATGGGCATCAACTAAGGCCAAAGCTTAGAGTCGCTTTTTGTGAATTGATATAAAACCCTTTATAGTGTGCTTCACTCTTTCTGTCCTTTATTTTTTATTCGGTGCTTCAGCTACCCTGTCTCAATTGCCTTTCCGTGTGCCAATTATGCACTGAACAGGGATCCACGGTTTGTCCTTTTACTTGCTAAGTAGAAATCAAAAATATTCTTCTCCCTAGGCCTGGGTGGTTGGTGGAATTGATAATAGAATATGGGCTCCATCTGATACATTTTTACCTTTTTTATAAAAGATTATGCTGCGAATCTTTGCAAGTCTATTTTAAATCCTGGCCACTTGGTGTATCCACTGGCCTTAAACCTATGTCTTCAAATCCCTGTAATGTGAATTTGAAAGTAGGAAACCACATGTTACTGCTCTCTCCAATGCTTATCTTGTACCTGCCTAGTAATGTGGTATGTAATTGAAATATGAGTGACTTCAGAAATCTATAGCCTGTAGTCGTTTATGTCGGTTGATGAGATTTTTAGCAAATTCTGCCTCCTTGTGGGCGCTCTCTAACAGCATCTTGAAGGAAGGGTGGAGCAGATGTTTCAACTTCAGGTCCTCCTTGAGCATCTTTGAAAGCTCTGAGGAAACAGGTTAATGGATGGGATCTTGGGAACCTGAAGGGCATTAAGAAGGAATATTCATGAACATCAGGCAGCGACTTTCTCATCAATCTTCTCCGAGAGAGAAGGGGGCCATTTATCGATGCATATTAGGAAAACAATTTTGTTCAAAAATATTCTTAAAGACTGCAATCTAGGACTTGTTTGATTAAATGTGTGTCTTTTCAATGACTTTGGGGTTTGTTCATCCTCCAGGTCTTTTCCATAATGGAGCCCGTGACCGGAAATTTGTTTCCTTCTTACAGCAAGTTGACACTGAATCACTTCTGGAGAAACTTGTGTCTTTGATGGCAAATTTCCTGGGTGGTGATACATTATCTGGCCTGCAAGCATGGCAAAAGCAGTATAGCAATTTTAGAAAGTGTTTATGATATAGGATAAGGAAGCAAACAATTTTAGAAGTTTAAACCCTTTTCCATTTCTGTTGTGGCTGCTGTTCTCGTGTGGGCTAGGATTTTTTTTTTAGGTTACTTTAAATGGTTTTTGTGAGCTGCACAGAAATAATGGGAGGCATTTGTTTTAGCGGGAATCATCTGCCTGGCATTTCAAGCAGTGCTATTTATCTGTGCCTCGTTACGTGTTACCAGCAGAGGTTTATACAACTGAATGAGATGGTGATTAGGTTTATGCTCCCATGTGCAGAATAGCTGGCTCTGCAGCTACATTTGCGTGCCTGGCACCTTCGTGGCATCTCTGATTCTGCTTACTGCGGTTGACTCTCTGAAGTCTTCCGAGAGATTGACTTATTTCCGAATGCTCAGGTAATTGGGATAGGAAGGTGGGTGTCCTTCCTAAAGTAAATGTTTTCGTTTGGTCCCTGGTACATGAATTTGGTGTCTCAGCTTTGAGTTCTCTGATGTGGGTATGGATGGATTTCTCTGGGTTTTTAAACTGAATTCATTTGAAGCAACCTATCTTGGCTTTTGCAAGTGATTTGTACTACATAGTTTATTTTGTTGAAAAGCTGCCTAGTGTGAATGTATGTGCCGAACCTTCCTGGGGGTTAAGGCGATGGCTCCCAAAGTTCTTTCAAAGGTATTTTTGTGTCCTCTGAGCATGTAGGCCAGTGCAAAGGTGAATGTGCTTGATGAGCAAAAGCTTGATGAGCTTTTGGACAAGGTGGGGTGTAATACCTGTACTGAGTGGGGTTGTTTATTGATGTGTTACCTTGCTTTTGCCTGTTGTTCCACTCAAATAGATGAGTGAAATGGAGAAAAGGGGAATATGATGGTGACCAGCTCTTTTGGTCTGACCAGTGATCTACTGGAAGACCATCGTGCATCGCTCTGACAAGTGCCAGCTGGCTCTAGTTACACCCTCCTACAACTGGGTCAGAAAATACTGCTCAATTAGATAAAAGCTGAGTGGTGAATTAATTCAAGAATTATATGCTGTCTTTCAGAACTGGATTTGTCCGTCCACCAGGGCTACCTGGCAGTGGCCCCTGTTTATGCGTGTGATACTCAAGAGACCTTGTGACTGAATTGAGCACTGTTGCATCCAAGAAAGATATGGCATATATCCATTCGCCGCTGAAAAGTGCCTTCTTGACAGCCTACTGTTCTTTGTATTCTTTCTGTGCACTGGACTGAGATTTTTTCATTTCATGCATCATCATTCACAGCATGCTGGAGTAATTCCACAAAGTCGGTACATATCCTTAATACACACAAACAGAAGTGGGAACAATGTATTTTGCTGTTGTTGTTTCTGAAAGCCGGACACATTTGCATATATTTAATTTTCCTTTTCACCTGTAAGTGAAGTCTTTTGGAAGATTGGAAGAAGGAGAAAAAAAAAAAAAAAAGAAAAAAAAAAAAGACACAACTAGTTATTTAGTGGATTTGTAACTTTGGACTCCATTGTTACTGTTTTGTTTTTCTGTAGGATTTTTAACCACTTCAGCTAATACGGAATACAACCCTAATATAAAAGACCAGGTATCGCATAGTCTAGCCAAAAGCATCTTGACAGTGTTTCCCGTGCTAAAGAGAGTTAAGTCAAATAAATAATTACTTGTGACACAAACATCCTCTTTGCTTTCGATCTGAGTGTGCGCATGGATCTGGATGCACTTATTCTGCTAAGTAATCCTGTTTATTAATGCATGGCAAGGGTGAGAACTGGTTCATTTTGTATATACATGTGCAATATACGTATGCATGGGTGTGTATATGCTGTCACAGACTGTTGCATTGGCAGGAATGAAGACGTGGCAGCAGTGGTGACTCCTTGCCCTGTCTGTTGCTCGATGCTTTGCAACCCAAGACTGAAACCTCAGCCCCACTGGTTAGATGATGTGACATACAATGATCCTCCTGTTATTAGGAGCTGTGCTGGCTCCCTTTGACTCTTGAGGAGGTATGTGAAGGTCTTTATCATTTGTTATTAGTATACAAAGATGTCAATCCGCTCCTGTGAAGGAGAGGTGGAAGCCTTAATGAGTTGCATCCAGAACGATGCGTGTCACTGTTGAACTCAGCTGAACTGTGTGGCCTCAAAACGTCTCCTGGAGACTGATGAAATAAATATGTGATGGAGACACTGATTAAAGATGCATGTGTTTATGAGAGGATGTTCTGAAAGGAAGATGGAGAGATGAGGTATTAGCTGCTTTGGCGTGGTGGTGGAAGAAAGTTTTGAAGAGAGAGTGGCTATAAGGGGGTTCAGTGACTGTAAGAGGCACTGAATTCATGAGAGAGGCTCCCACCTTGAGTTTTGCTTTGACTAAGGAAAAGGGGTCTTGGATGATATATAGAAGCCATATTGCAAAAGTTTAGCTTTTTGGTAAAACCTGAATTGATGGGTAATACTGCTTCCTTAGGATAAATGTGCTTACTGAGTGCTGATTTCTGTAATATTTTTCCTGAAGATTTTTTTTTTTGAAAATTACTGCTCTGCAGCTTTGAGACTGTATCCAAAAACCTCTCCGATGATCTAAATTAAGCTTTGCTATTTCTCTTATATCCCGCTGGATTCCTAGGGAGTGATTAATAAGCGCATGCGCTTGCAGCACCTGGAATGTCTTGCAGCCCAGGCGGACGTGTGCTGAGAAATGGGATGTGCTGATGGTCACGTGGAGAGCTTTTTCTAAAGCTCATATTGAATATGAAGGGAAAGTAAGTACATATGCATACATACGATACATACGATGCATTTCATAGACCTTTGACATCTGCTGGTCTATGTATGTGACTGATGTGGGTGGAGAAGGATAACTCCAGGCTCCGGTTGTCCATACTTCTTTATTCCAAAACATTCCATGTTTTGGTCAATGCTGGACACTGTTTGGACAACGGTAGTAGGAATATTTTCGTGCAAGTGTTTATAGTATCTAGAGGATGTTTGTCTTGAAGAATTATTGGCAGGTATCCTCCTAGGTGAGAATCTGTATGCGACTGGACCTCTGTGTTACTTGCTCATGTCAATCGATTATTTTGATATTGGATGAAGCCAGTGTTATTCTTGAATTCGCTTTAGTCTTGAAGCATTGTGCAGTGAAGAATGTCTTGCCTGTCCTTCTTCAGACAATGGGCTGTTTTCCTAAGAATCCCAGCTTCTTCAGATAGATTGGCTGTGGCTAGGAATTGCATTTGAGTCTATCCCTATAGCAGAGACATCTTTTTCTTAATGATAGTTGGAGGCTTATAAAATGACACTAATAAAATGTGATTTTAAAAATTAGCCGCTGTCTCTCTCAAGCACAAATTCCAACATGCCAAAATTACTTCTGTAGCACTAAATCTTAGTGAGCTAAAACTTTATTTTGTTATCTGAGCTCTAATTTAGTTAGCAGTCATGACACCATCTGGTTTTTAGATTCCATGGGGAAAAAAATAGAAGTGAAATATTTGTGTAACATTTTTAAACATGAAAAAGACCTCATTAGTTCTGCTTTCAAGGATGATCAGTTCGTATTAGTAGGGATGGGATCAGGCTCATCGAAATGAAACCAAGTACCCTAGTTAAATTACAGTGAGAAATTACCCCTTTCTAAATGTTCATGCTATTTTCTTTGAGAAGACTTTTTTTTTTTTTCCTTTTGCCATATAGGCTTTTTATCAAGCATGAATAAAATATAAAATCATCATTTAATACTTCTGGTAGAATGCTGCATAGTAAAAATTCACTGGAAGGAGAATTATACCAGTAGCTTTGGGTGCCTGTGCACCACAGAGCTCACGGTCCTCTTGCTCACTTAACACACTTGATTCCTATCACCCAACCCAGGGCTAAGACATTACATAACTCAGTAATTAACAGTGTTTCCGAGTTATTTGGAAATATCCTGTATTTTAAGCTTGCAGCAAGGCATTGAGGATGACTTCAGTTAAAGATAGCACCACACGTTGAGTCGTTTGAACAACACTTGGATTGCATATTCCATATACCTGCATGTAGCAATGTAGTTTGTGCCTTGCTGCCTCTGTGAGTAGCCCCTCTGGGGATTTATGCACTGTTTTGGTGCTGGATTTGAGAAAAATACTGATGTTGGGGTTAACAAGGACAGGTTTAAGCAGCAGGGCAGTGGCCCTACATTCAGGAGCCCACGTGAGGCCTATGGAGCTGGTGGGAAGCACAGGAGCTCCCCTCGCTCCGGCCCACTTTGGGGCCTGGTGACATTTAATGGAAATTCTGATTTTGTAAATGTTCTCTCAGAGTTTTATCAAATGAGAAGGTGATGCATAGCCAGGCTAGGGAAACGTCGTCCAATTAGGCTTTGAATATATGGCAGCTGGATCCTCATGGGAGCTATGGGAAAGAGCTGTGGGATGAAGGGCCTTGCCAGCAGCCTGGGGTCCCAGTGTTGCTTCCTCACAGTGTTCAGCAGGTTAAATCTCCTTTCATAATACTGTTATGCTGTAACTTGGGAAATTCGCCTTAAAAAATGGGATTTCTTTAAATGAAAATGTCATCTGTGTTTCAGGAGGAATTATTGCAGATCTGTACAAACAAAGGCCTTAAAAGGCCAGTTAAGAAAATTGTTTATCTTTATTGGAAAAGTAGGTTTGCAAAATCAAGTCTTTTTTTGGAAATCTAAGTTGTATAATGTTGCTCTTTACATTCTGTTAAACTTCTCCTAGTTATTAGCAGGATTGATTAGAAATTATAAAGAATCCAGTGAGCTCTAATTTTTCAATTTTCTTCAGTTACTGTTTCTCTCCTGTTATTACTTGGGCACTAATGTTTGTGTTCCATCTTGTGGATGTTTTGGTTGCCCTTTACTTAAACCCAGGCTTTTTTAGCTAAAGATCAATGTAGGTTAACAATATTTGACATCTGTGAACTGAAGGAGGAGGAAAAAAATGTATTTTATATTTTGCAAAGAAATGCCAAAGGTATGGAAATATTTTTTTTTCCTGTAGCTTTATTGCTATATCATTCTGTGCCATGTTAAGTAGATGTTCATTTAGCCAGCTCTAGCCTTCCATGAAAGCATAAATTAACTGCACTACATTTGGCCCTGGTTCTGCGAGAAGCCCATCTCTTATTGCCAAAGACTTTTGATTTTAACTGATTATTTTTGTTGTTTTTGTTGTTTTTTGGTAGCTTCTCATAATCATTCTCGGTCAATATTTGAATAGAAAACTTACATTTTAGAGGCTTTTAGTTGTTTTTAATCACACACACTAAGAAGTTATTTTCGTCAAGAGAGAAACCGATTCTACTGCTACTTAATTTTGCAGAGGGAAACATGCTAGTTGCACAGCCCAACTACAGTGAAAGAAGAGCTCTTTTCTAGATCTGTGAAAAGCAAAACAGTTTTAGTGATACTTTGATGTCAGCCTGACAGTCCAAGGACACAGGCATGAAAAGAGTTGTAGAGAGGTGTAATATCTTTTATTCAACCAGCTGGTGTAGCTAGGAAAAAAAAAAAAAAAGTAGTTTTGGGGCATGCAAGCCCTTTTTGTCCTTTCTTCAGAGATCTCTTGTGTTTTCTGGAGAGCAATCACTTAATGGCCTTGCATTTTGAAAGCCTCTGAGAGTCATCAATATTACCTCAAAGAGGATTTTTTTTTTTTCCTCTTTGCTGCAGAAACTCAAAGATGAAAAATTGTTTAATTTGCCCTTCTGGATGGTATTAGTGTTTATGGGAATTAGTGTGGCACAGATACGTGTTGGCAGAACATTCATTCAGTAATTCCCGGATTGTCTTAAATGACGCACAAACCATCTCCAGACATCGGTATGTGAAAGCCTGTCCTATATGTTAAGCTCCCCTATTAAGGTACTTTTCTGTTAAGGTACCTTTATGTTAAGGTACCCTTCTGCAGTAGAAGAGGGTGAATAAATGAGAAAAAGTTGTTTTCCTGTTTATTTCAAAGCCTAGTTTTAATCTCAGTTATTGAAGAGTCTTCAGTTTTAAAGGCTGTGCGAGCTCACTGTGATTTACTTGTACGTAAAAAGACACACATGGGTAATGGAATTGGCTGCTGGAGTGCTTGAAATACTTAAACTTCTGCCATTTCCGATCAAGATACCAAGATGACCTTGGCTGTTCCCCTTTCCAAATAATATATAAAGTTCTTTTTTTACTGCGACTTCGCTCAGGAAAAGGTGTGACTGAAAAGTGGTTTAGCATTTTTGCTGAATGATAATCTCCTCGAAAACAGTTGAACTTAGGGAAAAGCAATCTCCAAGTACACTACTTGTGTGTGAGAAATGAATATCTAAAGCAGAATTTCTGCTATGCAGTGACTTTGCACTTAGAACCACCTTCACATGAACTGCTTCTTGTTTATAAATAAGAGTAGTTACAGTACCTAATAATAATTTTTTAAAAAAAGCTGATTTTTTTTTCAATTACGCAATGAAAGTTTCTGAGTCGGTGAACTTAAGTCCCTGCAAGAACAATAGCAGCTATTCATTTTAGTAAGATATGCTGTATGTTGTTCTGTTATGTCTCTAGTAGTAATGCAGCATGTATGAAGACCAAAAAAGAAAAAAAAATCAGGTCACTATTCTTACTGTAAGGTTTGCTATTGCTATATGTTACTATTTACTTTTGGTTTCTGGGATGGATGTCCCTGTGCCTTTGATAAGCAGCTGAGTACTTAGGTTTTTCAATGACAGATTGGATTCAGAATTGTGGGGAAAACCTCCTGTGTTACAACTGTTTTTAATCACTTGCTTGGTAGAGAAAATAATGTAACTTTTATAGACTCTAATGTGTCTTGTATGTTGAAGGTCCTGGAGGGGAGTCCTCCTCCCCTGGATTGACTCATGGATTGACTTCTTTTCAACGACTTATCCATTGTTTTTGTATTTTGCAACCTGAAAGGGACCAAATATGAGGCCAATCTTGAATTCCTTAATCAGGCACATTTCACTGATGTTGGCTGAATTTGTGTCCAAAGTAAACCTGTGTGTGGGCATCCCAAGACTTCCTTTATGCAGAGCAGATAAATCAAGGCCTTGGCCCCATGATGAGCTCACAACATTGAGCTAAAATTTGGTGGGATGTGGTTTTGGCCATGGCTGACTTGCTGTGCTGGTGAAGCACATTGAGCTCAGGCAAAAACCAGTCTGTTGTTGCTGGAAGTTTCTCGAGATCATTTCTGACAGGATGAACAGTCTAGGGATGCGGAGAGTTCTCCACAGTGCAAAGCATGTGTTGTCCCCGTGGTACCCGCTATTCACTGCCACCAAGAAGGGTAATGGTGATTTTTCTCTCTGTTAAGGAATAAGGTCTGTAATTATAAACATTATAAACAAATGCAAACTGGTCAGCATCAAATCATTCATAAATGCATTTTTTTTCTAAGCGCTAAAGCTGTAAATTTCCAAAGTTGATGGGGAACTTTGAAGCAAGGAAAAGATTTGCAAAGTCTCCGTATGATTTCTTTCTAAAAGGGCAGCCTTTGTTCCTGGTTTGTTAGATTTATACTGCGCAAGGGCACTGGAGCACTAATGCCAAATGTGATTGGTTTCCAGCTCCTCCACCCAGAAGGATGATGACATGTTTTATTTTCTTTAATTATGGCACAATTATGGGCTACTCGCACTATTTCTATTATAACCTAGGTTGCCCTCTTGGCCTCTCCTGTTTAATAATCCATCTTTTGCCTCACAAAGTGTGCTTTCCAGAGTCTGAAATACCTAGAATTTATCAGTACTATTATCTTTGCAAATCTGTAGGGTGAAATATGGCATGGGAATACCATCAGCAATATTAGACCTTTAGCCAAACACGTTTAACCAGTACAAGCCTATGATAAAATGCGGAGATTTGTGCAGTATTTCATTAACCAGCACAGATTGGATAGATCAGTGCAGGAAGCCATTTACAACACTGTGCAGAGAGATTTTTAGGCACCGTGTCAATGCTTTATCTAAATGTGTCCATCTTCCTGACCGAATCCTCTCTGGCCTGGGCATTGATGCAGTTCCAGAAACTTTCTGCCCCTCTTAGCTCTGCATTTTGGTCACACAGTTCAGATAAAACTGGGTAAAATCGTTGCATAATGGAGAGGCCTTATTATGCTCTGAAAATGCAGCTCTAAACTTTGGGCTTTCTAGACAGAACTGCTTGGAGTTTCACCTTTCCATGTACTTTTGCCTTGTTTTATGTTCCCTTTGCAGGCATAAGGGTAATGGGCTAATTAATAATTCATGCAATACTTGGCACATTAAAGGGATTTGCTCCCATGTAAGGATGTTCTAAAGGATATTAGGACGCCTGGTACTGATTTCTGAGAGTGTGCAAAACCTACAGTATCAGATTGTTTTTACATCTCCTTAGAGGGACTGTGAAAGTCGATATTGCACCAGAAGGTGCAATTTTAAATGTGTCCCTAAAGGGAACAAGCAGATGAGCAAGATGGTTGCGATTCCTCCCACAGAATGCCCTGATTTGGGCACAACAGGTGAATGTAATCATTTTTGGTCAAGTGGCTTATGTATGACCATGGCTTTGATTTGCTGCAGGTGCACCAAGAGCAGGAGATAAGAGGGGGTTGATCTAATAGCCAAGGCACAGAGTGTTCCTCAAGTGCTGCGGGCTTCCTCCGTGTCCCTGGTTTGTTGGGGCTTCCTCCACGTCCATGCACAATTTGCACAAGCATGGTCCTCTCCTTTTTTATTTTAAGTTCCTTCAAACAGATGTTGAGTTTACATCACTGTAATCAAAGAAAGAGGAAAGACACTCACCATCCATTGTTGAAAAAATGACATGAAAAAATAACAGTAGCATCCTTTTCTGTATTTGAAATTTAATGCAGGAATTTCTTTAATTCTGATTTTTAATATTTTCCTAAGGCAAAATTATTAGTAAAGGGCATTTTTAAAGGCTTATAAATTTATACTTTTACTTATAGGAAGAAGATTGTATCACAGTGCTTGCAATGGTTTGGCTTGGAAGAACACCTAGGCTTTGTTTAAAAAATGTGCATATTATCATTATTTCTCACACCAAAAGTGACTAAGAGACCTTATTTTAAAAACAGTGTTTGAAAAACGATGTCATTAAATTGAAGTGCTAGAACTATTTAATTGACCATTTAGTTACCTGCACATTTAGCTTATAGAACGTGCCTGTTGCAAGAAGATTTTCAATATTGATTGATAGGAGCAGAGCTGTGCAAAAAGAAATCTAAAATATATTACAGGAGAGAATTAGTAATTGCAATGATGTGCTTAAGATGCCTGAGAAAACATAGTTTATTTTAATTAAGGTTTTGCACTTGGCTTTGGATAGTCCCATTTCATGAGAACCTCTTGGGACTCAGAGCTCATCACATCACAAGATGGTTGAGGTTGGAAGGGATCCCTAGAGATCATCTAGTCCAACCCTTCCCTGCTCCTGCAGGGACATCTAGAGCATGGGGCACATTCAAGAGCAGCTAGCTCCACGGATCATTGGATCCGTGTTGTCACAGATCACCCATGCATATATGCACCTCATCCATACATCAATAATGATCATATATCCATACATCAGCCTTGTAGTGCTGCCTTTCCTGGGCTCCAAACGTCTCAGCCCTCAAATGGAGCTGGAGCATCTGGCCACGGTTTCCCAGCCCTGGACCGGGACCAGCCGGAGCAGAGCCCCACCTTGGTGAAAGACAGACCTGTCCTCCTTGGTGGGACGTTTTAACATCAAAATGCAGTTTATTTACACCACTGGGAGCGTACGAAGGCAGTGGCCTTCAGCAGCGCATCCTTTCCCTTCGTTTCTCCCACTGTTTAGGCTCTTGGAGCTGCAGCAGAAGGCGTCTCCGTGAGCTCAGCTCAGCGCCACGTCGCGTCTTGCTGGTGCTGGCTTAAATAATTATTAACGAGGAGCAAGCAGACAGGGCACTTGTTTAAATTTCTGAACGATCCATTCCAGGTCATATTCATTATTCTGAGAAGCATTTAACACAGCTTAATACGACAAGGGTTGGGCCGTAAATGTCATTTTCATTTGTTTGTGTTATTCAAGACTGTTGTAACTGGCTGCTTAATGGCCTGTATCATGCAGGTGTATTATTAGCTCTCATCGGCACATTTTACATAGTTGTCATTAACGGCTCTGAGTGGCTTTCCCATCCTTCTCCCTTGTAATCCCGGATAGAGAGCAAGATCAGCGGCCGCTTTATCAGCGCGTTACATTAAGCTGCTCTTTGGCACTCATGAATCAATGTATTTTCATCTCCGACCCGTCCCTGCTCTACATGTGTCAGTGCCACTTCGCTATCATCTCATTTGCCAAATGACTTGAGAGGCAGCTCTCGTTAAGTGAATGCTAAAAATGAACCCCCTCACCAATGCCAAAGAATAAATAACTGCAGTTAAAAATTAATAAAATAAAATGCAGTTGTGTTTGAGATGTAAAATCAGTCGTGGCTCTTGACTGAAAATTCAACAGTAATTGGGGGGCATAAGGGTCAGAGGATGATGTTACTGCAGCTTCCCGGTGTATGACATTGATCTCAGCTCATCAAGGAAGACTGTCCCATCTCTTGAGTCTCCTAAAAACTAAAAGGCAAATGCCAGGCAGAAAGCAAACTTTAAGAAAGCCCAAAAGATGAGAAAAAGAATCAACTGGCAGATAGCAGCATTGGAAGGTGTGCACTGACCATGCTCTTGTTGACCGTGTCTCATAGGAGACTCTGCTACTCAATAGAACTCAACTTGTTTGTATAATCATGCTAAACTTTAGTTATAAGAAAGAATTTCAGTCAGTTAAAGGTGATTTTTTTGTCTTTGCCAGTAGTTCTTGTTTGTCTTATCTTTTTCACTGTCTGTTAAACCATTAAAATAACTGAATTTTGTACACGCTAATATCTGACATTTACAACAAAAAGTAGCATGGCCAAGATCAGCGCAGGATACTGCAGTTGCAGGGCTTTCAAATGACGTCCTTCAATCTTGCTTTTTTGGTGACTCTTTTATTCTTTTCGTTTGTTTGTTTTACTTTATCGTGTCATGAAAATATTGATCATCTCTTTCCCTTCCTCAGTAATGTTTGAGAAATTGAATATATAGTTATAAATAAGGACAAGAAGGGGAATTATGTTAGAATGGTGATTTAGAGAGCGAGGCAAGATGCCAGTTATCTCCTGCCCTGGACTAGGAGGCCCCCAGAAGCACTGGGATCTCCATCCTTAGAGCTTTGGGGCACTCACCTTGGCAAGGCCCTCATTGCCCTGGGAAGCTGC
>JAVCKT010100110.1:0-28668 GCA_032273925.1 Rhynchotus rufescens | reverse complement strand
CCGGCAGGTGAGTGGTGCTTCAGGAGACCCCTCTCTAATTGATCTTCTTCCCCAGGCCTCCTGTTAACTGGGCTTTATGTTCATCAGATCTGTACTAGCTTCAGGAGATGAATTTAGTGATGCAGCTGTTTATAGCTGAAGGGCACTTGGTCTTTGCTGGCAGCATTTGGGGCAGTTGCTGGCTTTTCCACGCAGCCTTTCAGTGTAGAAGAGAAATCCTAAGTTCTCAGGATGTTTTCTAGGAAAACAGGATGGTTTTCCAGATTCCAGGAATCACAGAATAAGTGTTTTCTGCTCAGAAAACACTATTCAGGGGGTGTTGTGTTCCCCAAAACGCCTTCCTTATTGTACTAAACTTGACAAATACAAGTTGGACTAAAGGTTTGTTTTCATTACCATAACCTGAAGTCACTGTAAACATCTGGCCATTACTTTAACTTGTTCATTTTACTCGAGATGGCAGACGTGAAATTAGGAGAGATCTGACGGAGAGCTGACGAGCAGATTCAGCCAGTTTCTTAGTAATAAGTTCTTATTAAAGTATTAGAAAAAGGCTCAGAGATCTGCATATTCCTCTAATGGGTTATTTAGAGCTTCCATTGAAGCAGATAAACTTTAGTAGATTGCCTTAAATGTCGATTGGGTAATAAAGCAGGAAGACATAATCTCTTCCTTTAGTGCAGAGTCATTTAGAGCTGAAATACGACTAACAAGCACAATTAAACTCGTGAAACTCCTTGCATATGTTAACATATTTACTCAGTTAGTGTCTGTGGGAATGGATGTTAAAACCTTAGTAAAAAATTTGTTGCTTCTAAAAGACTAATATGCTCTAAGGCAGTGAGTTCTCAGTAGCTTCGATGGATATTGTCGGTTGTGGACGTTAAAATATATAAAAATTCTTTTTATTTTCTGTTTCTTTTTTATTTTTGTTGTTGTTGCTTTTCTTCAGTTTGTTCTCATTCTGAGTCACTTTCATAAATCTGCTTTTAACAAGGTCTGGCCAGTGAGTGAGTTCTAGAGCAAACGCACTGACTGGCACCTCAGTTGCAGCAATTGTCCCTCAATCCGTAACGCAGCTCAGGGCAGTCTCCGTGTTTCTTCCCAGCTTTAATACTTCACATCTGCTTTATTGCTGTGTATATTGTTGAGATAAGGGAGGAGCAACAAAAACCACAACAGGGATTTTCCTGGCTGCCAGCTCTGGAAGATGCTGGATGTTTCTTGGTGAAGACAGCAGTGCAACCCACAAACTGCTCCACATCAGAAATATTATAAATATAAAATAAATGTAAGACCCTATTGCTCTTAAGCCACAGTCCCTGTGACTACCAGGCTAGCAAGTGGTTTTGCTCCATCCTTGTGTAGTAGAAGTCTTGCTGGTTGAGATCCACTGCAGCTGCTGTGAAACCTGATGTTTTCTAGGCTGTTTTTTAGAGCTTAGTCCCATTTTTAACACCTACATTGAGTTTATGAATATCTCACTTGCAAGTTGCATATGGCTTTAAAGCGAAGTTCCTGCCACATTGAAAATTTATGTTGCATCTAGGTATTACTGGAAGTTTGATTTCTTATTCG
The DNA here is from genome assembly GCA_032273925.1 of Rhynchotus rufescens. Lineage (NCBI taxonomy): Eukaryota > Metazoa > Chordata > Aves > Tinamiformes > Tinamidae > Rhynchotus > Rhynchotus rufescens. The sequence goes on along the minus strand of JAVCKT010100110.1, from coordinate 27,090 downwards.
GGAGTTTGTTGCTGTATTATATTGTACTGGGGGTAAGATTCAATTCTTCAGACTTCAGAGCCTGAAGTTCACTCGACATTTATTGTATTGCTTCAACATAATTCATCTAGAATGAATCCGTTCTCATGCTAGCTGCAGTCTACTGGAATTTGTTATTTTCCATCCACTTCTGTAGAGGTTTCACACAGTTTACAGAGAGAACGTGTAATTTTACCTAAATGTCTTGCCTTCTTACACTTCTATTGCATTATTTTGCTCAATTTGTGAAGAGTTTTAAGTGCCCTGCAGTGTGTGGCATTAAAAGGCCATAAAATGATTGAAATAACTATTTTTATCCGCAATGGAGGAATATGCATAATCAGAAAAACTAAATCGTATTTGAGAAGTGTGGGTGAGATGTAGTGAATGAGCTGCATTATATAAAACACCATTATTCAGGCAATTCAACATAAAGACTTGAAATCCAAATCTTGTGAGGGAAAATGTGGTGTGGGGGGTTCGTTTCTTTCTGGTTTTTCCGTGTTTTAGCCTCGCTCCTGACTGGCGATGGGGGAAACGCTCGGTCAGTTTGGGGCCGCGGCGTGGAGCGAGCTGCTTGGCGCTCGCTCGGGACGAGGGATGCGTGAGCAGGGATGGCAGGACAGGAGCGGGGACCCAAACGGGGCGGCTTGCTGGGTTCTCTGAGCTGTGTCCTGCGTTGGATAACCCGGAGGTGTCGTTTTCTCTCCTCGTTTTTCTCCGCTTTCCGTCAACGTGGTGCGGCTCACAGCACTCCCCAACCACGCTGAGATACCCACGGAGACCCCCCGGCCTGGGGCGTCTCTTCCTTGGCTTGTCCGTGTCCTCTTGCATTCCCCGTCTGTGGTTCTGCTCCAGCCAGCAGGCCGGTCCCGCCCTGCCCTGGGAGCTGCCAGGTGATGAATGCTCTCCCTCCAGCAACAACTTGTCTTTCAGAGCCGGTAGATGACAAATATTTGTGGTGTGTTCTGAATAATGCAGCACCCCAGGGACACACAAGTGTTGTGGGCACTGCAGAAGACTGATTTATAATGATATTAAATGCATAGTATGTACAGGTTTATTTGCATTCTTGTGCTGTGGGTAGGAAGGGGCAGCTTGGTGAAAGGGGTTTAATAGGGCTTGGTTATGTGAGAAAACCTTTAAACGTCAAAAGAAATCTTGAAGTTAATGCATATAGGTGCTATGCGAAGAACTCAAATTTAGGATTAGCCTTAGTGAACACTTCAAAATGAAGTTCAAACTCCAGGAATGGTGTTTGCTCTTGAAAAACGACTCAAAATCTTTCTAAGCCATCAAGACAAATTGAGATAGGAGGAAACCTCAGCTCATTGTGTTCCGCATGCAGGAGATTGAGCTGCAGCATCCACTGGGGTCACCGCTACCGGGCTGGTTTATCTAGGACAAATCTAGCATTTATCCAGGCTGCGACTGAGGTCTCTGGCTCTCTTTTTTTATGCTGCACAAACATTCATATTTGCACACTGAGCTAGTTCGAGGAACTGGTCCAGCTGAAAACTAACCTTGCCAAAAGGAAAAAAAAAACCCAAACTTGGCTGCATAAACGCTGGACGTGGGAGCAAGCAGACAGGACCACCCTTTGTGAAAGCAGGAGGCTGTCGGTGAGCCACAGCCTGGGAAATCACCGCGGTGTCAGCGCTGCACAGTGAAGTAGTGTTTGCTAAGGAGTCAAAACGTTGGAGCTCCCAAAGCAGGTGTTTTCTGCAGTTGCCATTTTTGCTCTTTGGAATGAATTACTGCCACTTAGGTCATTCGCTTGGCTGTGTCATTTTGATGACTACCAAACATAAGAAATGAATCTGCTTGTTATGAGTAATTAATTTACCATTCAAAAACAGAGGGAAAAAATGTTACGGCAGCAGGAAAAGGATGGGTTTCCGTAGCAGTGTAATTTCTTTCTCGGTGTGTTTGCTTTACATGTTTTAAATGACTTTGGCAATGACTGTGTAACTGATTTGTCTAATGCAGAGGGATTTCTGCTATTTTTAAGGTGTTTTCAGTGAATGATGAGAGGAGGAAAGCAATTCTGAAGTTTGTAGCTGCTAATGGTTTAGTAAGAGTTCATTGGGCAAGACTTGCAACAGATATCTAGCATCTGTTGCATAATATCAAACAGTAGAGAAAAACAGCTGCAGGAAGGACCGTAAACGAAGGAACAGACCAGCATCCCTGTCTTGCTGTAGCTCAGTGCCTCCAGCTGCGTGATGAGCAGCCAGGTGAGCAGCAAGTTGAGCTGCTCCCAAGTCCTGGGGAAAGGAGCAGGAGAGCCCAGCGCACAGCCCTGCACACGCAGGGTCACCTAGAGCAGGTGGCACAGGTCCCGTCCAGGTGAGTTCAGAACATCTCCAGAGAAGGAGACTCCACAGCCTCTCCTGGCAGCCTGTTCCAGGCTCTGTCACCCTCACTGTTAAGCCATTTTTCCTTAAGTTCCTGTGGAACTTTTGGTGCTTCAGTTTGTGGCTGTTTATCCTTATCGCTGGCCACCACAGAAAAGAGGCCGCCCCATCCTCCTCACTGCCTCCCTTGAGGTATTTACAGACACAGACCAGGTCCCCCCTGAGCCTTCTGTGTCCGGGCTGAACAGGCCCAGCTCCCTCAGCCTTTGCTCATAGGGCAGATGTTCCAGGCTCCTGATCCTCCTCCTAGCCCTGTGCTGGCCTCTCTCCAGATCCCTCCTCTGGGGAGCCGAGCACTGGACACAGTCTCCAGATGTGGCCTCACATGAGGTTGATCTCTAGATGATCTCTAGAGGTCCCTTCCAACCTCAACCGTTGTGTGATTCATTCCGTGGCATCCTTGTTCCGTGGCTCTGCTTCCCCTGCCCGTGTTGGCAGCCCCAACGTGCTGCAGTGCCTGCCATTCTGCTGCCTGATCCAGGCCTTACTTTAATGTAGTTTATAAATTACCTGCATGTAACATTATGTCTGCTCTGTGTTAAAGCAAAGGAAGTTATCATATTAAGCTAACATTGAACAAGTTATCCTATCTGAATCGTAGTAATTACTGCAGTCCAGGATCAGATGGGAATGCCTGTTTTCATAATAATCAGCATGTTAATTTGGAGATATGGCGTAACTAAAGGTACTAAATATTGCCTTGCAAATACAGTGGCATAATGAATACTGACAGTTTCATTATATCTGAAAGATCTGCTTTGGCACCAGCAGAGACTAATTAATGCTTTTCAATTTTTTTTTGTGCCTTTCAGACCAAATATTTTTTTGACACTTGACATGTGAAGTGACATTAAACCTCTTCTCTTTTTACACACCCCCCCTTAAGAAAATAATCCTGATAAAGCAATTTGCTGAGAGTCATGTAGCAAATTCAGGACTGATTTCCAAAGGAAGATGTGTTTTCTAGGTGTTCACTTATACCAAGACATTCTTCTTGCAGGAGCTGGAGCTCTGTCAGGAAGATGTTCCTGCAGATTAATTGGTCTAGCTGAGTCCCTGCGCTCAGGCACTGATGCAGCATGACCAAGATTTAATGAAACATAAGCTCATGTAATGTTCAGTCGCCACTGATTTGTTATATAATTAAATTAATATCTTTTATTTTTAATGCCTGCGTTTTAGCAGATATTTATTACAGAATATGTCATAGAATGGGCCACGGAACTGATTAATCTTGCGAATAGGGATGAGCAAATTTTTGGAGTTTAAAGCACATTTAGATAGCAATTTTAACTCCTACAGAGATACTGGTGATCATTAAGCATTTTAAGGCAAGTTTGTCATCAGAAGACTTGAGCAGTTTTGTAATTACCTTTCTGGCCTAGACCCCGACCAAGCTGGAAAGAGCAAATGAAGTGGGGCTGAGGAGGAGGAGGAGTCTGTGCATTGGTGTTTCCGTGCAGCAGAGCATGTTTTCCTTCATACTTGAATTTATGTAACCGTATGTCAGGTGTAAACATTAAATAGCACCTAAATGCTGCAATACTGTTTACTTTGTGGGATTAGATCTTCCCCCCCACTTTAAACTGAAGTGCTGCTCTTACTTTTAAAATAAGGGTACAAGGCAGAATACTTAATTTTAAAACAAATTAAAACCCTATCACGCTACTCTGGAATCAGGATCTGAAAGTTAATGTCAAAGGGTAATATCTTTTAAATTATGTTCCTATATGTAAGAAAAGTGGAGTTTGACTGTTAACCTTGTTACATTAGTAACTGGCAATTATTTTTCTTACTGGGATTGCATCCAAACAGGTATTACAGGCTTTTCTAGTAGATAAGTGCTTATTATATGGTTCTGTTCACAGACCAATAGACCAATAGCTCATTCAGTGTCATCTTGGCTTCACTTGTTTAGAGAGAGATAAGATTTCTCAAACATAACTGTAAAAAAAAGACTTCAAATCAAAATATGATAAAACATTTATCCTTCAGATCTTGGCACTCAGTTCCAACGTTTTACTTTTTACACTTGTGTCCATTCTAAATCACACAAAGGGAAACAAGTCTTTGGTTTGCAGCCACCAGGAGCTTGATAGCATCGAGGCAGCTTGACACTGAGCTAAGAGGTGAAGCGCTGAGAAGACAAACTGCGCAATTAGCACAAAAATATTCCCACCTATTTCTGGCAGTCTTACAGCTGTGCTAGCCCATCTCCTGTATTCCAGCAATTCTGCATGCTTCAGGTTGTAAAAAGACTTCAGCGTTGCTTTGGAGAGGGGCAAATTGACCATGATTTAGTGTGAGCTATAGGAGTATGGAGTCACGGGCGACCTTCACGTGCTCCCCTTGGGCGCATTGGGCATCTTGCCATGGAAGAGGGAGGTTTCTGGCCTGGCCTGGGAATTTTCCTGCCGGAGCAGCTCTGTGGGACATGGAGCGAACCTGGAGCCCACATAGGACACAGAAATGGGACAAAATACCTGCAACTATTGGGGATTCTTGTCTTGGCCTTCTACATTCTTGAACTAGCTGCTCGAGCAGCCTTTGGATGACTCCTGGGGTCCTGCTCGCTGGTAAAACGGGCCCCTGCAAGGACAGAGATTAGCAGGCGCAGGAAATTTTAGCTGGCCCGTTGCATAGGTAAGGGGTTCTCTGCTCAGGAGGAGGCTTGAATGCTTCGTGTTAAATACTGACCAGCTTTAATGTTCTGAAATGCTTCTCATCTTTATTAACGTTGTTGGTGCTACCATTTGAGGAGAAAACAGGTTTGTATTATTTAATGTATCCAAAGATGTTTTTGAAGCATGTGATGTATATACCTGCATACATACGGAGCAATGCGTGTTACTACATAACTTATCGTTAAACTGTGACCCTGCTCCTGGGTAGGTTTTTCACTTTTTTTTCCCATTAATTCCATTGCACCAGTGGAGACAAATCTCCCTGCTCTGAGCTTGGCCTTCACCTTTCAGTGGTTTCAGTTTAAGGAGTTTTTCTTTGATTGCACGAGCAAGGGCAGTTTTTATTAGTTTTGTTGTAGCTGGCCCAGGGAAGCCATTTGGGTGCATGAATGTATGTATCTCACCATTAATGTATGTATGTGTATGTGTCCTGGCTGTGCACAGGGCCCTGGGGCTTGCAGGGCCAGCTTACCAGCCCCATCCATCTGCTTCGTACTTAGTGTAAAGGAGTTAATGACCTGAGCATTAAGACTGCCCAGATGATCTATATAATCCTTTCATACAAATAAGATAGTGATGCAGTTAACCATTACTTTCTCTGGCATTCTTGTTGGTATGTAGAGCAGCTCTCCCCCTATTAATTTAGCCTGCCTGGAATTGACGCAAGTGGGAAAAGAGGATCTAGGCAGCAAGGTGAGGTGGTTGGGGCTGAGGATTTGCAAACCAGGCAAATTGAGCAGCGCATTTGCTCTTAAGCCTTAGAAATAGGGAGCAGCCCTAATTTGTCAATATTGATTTCATAGAGCCAGTGTTTGTGACTTCCAGGCAGATTTTGATCCTGCCTTAGCTGCATCCTTGAGGACTGCAGAAAGTGCAGTGGAAATAGAGCTAATCCCTGAAGCAAGCAGTGCGTAACCTGCTGCGGATGGGATGGACTTACTGCAGTTTCTTAGCCTGCTACTGTCTAATTTCTTTGTCCTTCTCTCGGACGAAGTATTAAATATTCCTCTCTGCTTCTTAAGTGGAAGTTTGCATTTTAGTAGAAACTACACTGTAAATTTGGCTATAAAACAGGAGTAAGGTGTTTGTGACCAACAGAGAGGCTTAAATCCCCTTTTTCCCCACCCCTCTCCCACAGACTTCTCCCCTCCTCATTTCTGCAGAGACTAAATGGGCCCTTTTGGTCCTGCAGTTCCCAGGTAGGACGCAGAAGTGGAGCAAATAGCAGACAGGTGTCTGTGCTGACCCAGCGAATCCTCTTACGGGGAAGGCGCCCTGTGTCCTCGCGCGGTTACAAAAGAGCCCTAAGAAGCTTAGGAACAGGTTAAGGTGATGGAGGGAGAGAGACATTTCTCTTATTAACCGTGTTGTGGTGCACAAGCTGTGTTTGCTGCGCTGTTCTACATGGGAAAGTTGAAAATGAGAAGCAGAAAAGCCTTATGAGTCCTCAGCATTAGCCAGGGTGCTCTCTGGAGACACCCCCTTCTTCTACAGGGGATGGAGCCTCGGCAGGGAAATTAGCTGGCGTTTTATTAATTAGATATGTTGGAAATGTTAGGATCATGCAATTTTTACATTCCCCCATGGCTTCAATATGTTAATAACATTCAAAGGTGGCACTTCCAGCTTGTGCATTTGATTTATAATGCACAGCCTCACGTGAATTAAAAAGAACCAAAAGAACGATTTTTCTTTCCTTAAGCATGAGAGCGTATTTGGAAAAGGAGGCAGAGAACTATTGCTAAATTTTGTAATTCTTACTGCTCATGCTGTGGATTTATTCCCAGCTCCTGACCATAGCCTATTGCTAGTAAACTTATTTAAACAGTGCTGTCCATTTAAATAGCAAATGTAGGTAATGTTTGATGAGTTTTCTATTTCAAGGTCGTGTCCTATTGCAATTCAGTGTAAAAGCTCTATGAAATGTTAGAATAAGCTTTTGCAAGCCTCAGGATGGGTCCGTTCACCGCTCGGTGCCGTGCAGAACACGTGTCTGCAAGGCAGATGTGCAGGGTGGGACAGCCCTGCGCACGCGGGAGGTTAGGGCAAGATGTTCCTTGTGCCTAAGACCTCTTCAAATCCCAGCCTTAGATGGGGGAATAGTCTCAAGTCATCCTGGGCGGCAGTAGAAACGCGTCCAGGATGACTTGAGAAAGCTCCCTGATGTCTCTGAAGAGAATAATTGGCAATTTGCTTAAGCTTGCCTAGAAAATGCTGAGTTTATTAAGAACTTATTAGATATACAGCTTTTCAATATACTTACTCCGTGCTGTAGTTTTGCTGCTTAAATTGTTTCGGTGATTAAATCAGAGGTGTAGCGAGGGCTCTTGTTTCCGCTGGAGAGCCTTTTGCAAGCTGGCTTCTTCCTAAAGCAGGGATATAAAATTAGCTTTGGAAACATCTGTTAGACTTGGGTAAATAATGCCAAATTTTAAAGTATCTCCCTTTTGTCTCGATATTTTTACCCCCCGTTATTTGGCTGTAAAGCTCTCCAGCCATATGGCTGAGTGGGTGACTGGGGCCCCGCAATCACGGTTCTCCCTTATACATGGGCTAATAGAGGGGATGGCTGCTGTATTTATTACTGCAATATTTCATTTCTGTCTAATGACATCTACTAGCAGCAGAACTCGGAGCAGATAACTCTCAATGCATCATGCTGATACCCTTCATACATCAAACCATTTAGAAAGCAGTTTAAAATTTACAGCCATGCGTTGTAGCTCTATGTGATTGATCACAACTTACGTACCCTTTAATAACAGCGTGTTTTGTTCGGTCCTGGCGAGCGAAAGAAAACCCTGGATTCGCATGAGTTGCCCTCATTTCTTGGTGATAAACCCACTGCTCTTGAGGGACGTTTTGGGGATGTTTGCATGCCCCAGGGCTGGGATTTGGGCTCCAAGGAGCTTTCTGCTCCGGCAGTTCCAGAGCTGCCGGAGCGGGAAGCTCGCAGCCCTGTTCCATGTGCCCCAGATCCGAATCACACCGTCAAAACAGGAAAATACCAGGATAATTTTCCCTTTAATTTTACCTCTCAGCTTGGTGATGTCCTTTGCTGTGCGACAAAACAACATGTGAAAAGCTCCTTTTCATCCCTAATCCTTAAAGATATTGTACTCCTCTGTGTCCCTTACCAGGCATTTTGCCCCGTTTATCCCAACTAAGTACCTCTTTACTCTTTACGCTTTAAAAATATGGACCAGTGGTCTAAGCCTGGCTTTGAAAATGAAACTTGAGCATTAATCTTTAAACTTGGAAGTGGCTACTCCCGAGAGGGAGCGTGAGCTCACCTATTTACTGGTAGGTGACAGTTCCATGAGACTTGGGACAATGCTGAAGTTTTTGAATTAGTATTATTTTGAAAATACTATGGGGATGGGGAACCCACTACCCCTTTTCTTTTTTTCTTTTTCTTTCTTTTTTTTTTTTTTACTTTGGGGAAAAATAAAAGTTAAAACAATTTTTCTTTCTACAGTTTACTCCTGCAAACATAAATCAGGCTATTGTCTTAGAGTGGAAAGTTTGGAAGCAGAGACACAATTTGGGCCTGAAATGTTTCTCAGCTGCAAGTAATATTAATAGTAATTGCTACTAAGTGATCTTTGCATCAGGAGAAACAAACCATCCAAATGATAATTGTAGGATTCATGGGGATTTACACAGATTTACAAACTAGACTCACAAGTGGGCAGCGTGCTGCGAGCCAGAGTTTGGCAGCAAAGCTGGACCAAAATCAGTGGAATAAGGCCCGTTTTGTGCTGTTTGCCAAAGAATAAAGATAGGCCGCTGGTGCGAGTGGAAAGCTGAAATACCTGTTTCTCTCCTGGCTCTCTGATGTCTCCCCTGTGTAATTATATTCTGTGATTCTATGAAAACTAAACTTGTCGCTCTGTTTCTTTCTCTTTTCTTGCAGTTTGCTGTTTCGTGGTTCATAAGAGATGCCATGAATTCGTTACCTTCTCGTGTCCGGGGGCTGACAAGGGACCTGACACCGACGTGAGTACCTGGCTATCAGATACATTGCTTTTATGAACCGTTTTATGGTGTTGTCCCAAACTGCAGAAATGCATGAAAACAATGTCAATAGGCCCTTTGCGATGGATATTTGCAGTGCTGCTTGTTGAGCTCCCCTGGGCTCACGGGCCGACTTCGGAGCTGCCCGTGGCCTCTCTGTGCACAAGGATTTACAGCCTCAGATCGTGGCTCGGGATCGAGCTGCTTGCCTTATCTCAGAAAGGATTTTGAAACTTGAATTTTATTGATGCTCGAGCTAACGTGTGAGTCGGGACCCACCCGTTGTGTGTCCCGCTCTATCAGTACCTTTAAATACACACAGCGTTTTTTGGTCAATAACAGGTATTTACTTTGGAGACATCTGCCTTCGTGGAAAGGCATATGCACAAGGATTTTATGCCACCCTGTTGAAATAATAAACTGATGTTGTTTACTCATAGAAAAATAACATTTATTTGGGGTTTATAAATTCCGCCTTACAGTGAAGTAATTTACCATCTGCTTATGGGAACAATACATTCCAAGTGTCCTTTGTCTCGACTGGCCGTTTTGTTCCTTTTGATGTATTGAGGCTCTGGATTGTAGCTATTATCTCCTCTGATGAAATCCACCAGTAGACATTTCTTACTGGGCTTTAATAAGCTTTTTGTGAATTATTTTTAACATGCCAGACATGAGATCCATGAACAATATACGGGCAAAGTGTTGAGAGTCTTGGAAAATATGAGACATTTAAAAAGTTTTCTTATTTTTAAGAATAGAGAAATGTCTAAGAACTGAGAAGTATTTTGAGAACCCTTTTTTTTTTTTTTTTTTTTTAAGTGCAATGCATTTCAAAGCATCAAAATGTAGGTATGTAAGGTAAATTCTTAAAGAAAGCTTAAATGGAGTTCAAAGGAAGGTGGTGGCTCTCCCACCTCTTCTCCCTGTTCTCTCCCTACCCCTGGTTTCTAAGAGCAAGTGGCTTCAGCTGCTGTTTTTGTTGGGGTCCAGGTGGGTAGGTGCTGGTTTGGGCACAGACTCGGCACGGGGATATAATAAGATTTAGAATAAGTCTTCTTAATTCATCATCCTCTATTACGCAGGGGGTACCTGCAGCAAATCGTGATTTGCTTTGCTCAGTCTTAAAAGCCAAGTGGAAAAAAACAGTTAAATCTAGCTTTCTGTTAATGCTCAGTTATGGCAATATGTTGTTAATAAAAAGTACTGTTGATTGGGAATTTTAGTGGTGACACTTGTGGCGAGCTGCTCTCTATCTCTAATGAGTATGTTTGAGAATTCAAGATTCTTTAGAGGTTTTTTGTTGCTTTTTCTGAAGTGCACGAATTGGGAGCGTGTGAAACCATTTATTTTTATGGAGAATCTCTTTATTGTTATACAATCCGTTAGGTAGTAATTTTTTATAGTCTTTAATATTGCCCACTGCCGCCTTGGTTTCTTTTTTGTTTTGGCCTCGGTGATTAAATGAATCAGCCTAATGCCTTATTTTAGTCCTTGGGTTACCAAATGCTCATTTTCAATATTTACACAGAAATGATAGCTCAGAAAGGCTTTGAGGATTAAAAGCAATGCAGAAAATAAATATGTTTTATTAAAATTGTGCTACATTAGCAGGTGCTGTTAAACAAAGAGGATTGTTAAATGTTTGTCTGACTTGAGTGGCTCCCCTTTTATAATCTAGTATCCTGTTATTATCCCAGCTAGTATAAGCTTAGCCCAGAAATGCAGTGTGCTGCAAAGGTTCTCATAATGGGTAGCAGATTTTTAAATAGGAAAAATAAAAAGGAGTTTCATAAAACAACTGACAGGTTGTACAAGTGCCCAATTAGTTTGCATACTCAAATTATTCAAATCCCCCAGGGTCTCTGCGTGGTGTAGATGTCGTTATTTGTGAGGAGAGTCATGTTGCTGTTGACAGAAGGAAAATTCCCAGGGCGTTGTTATATACGTCCGGCAGGTTTGCTGTCTGTGCATCCGTCTCTAAACACACACTAAAATTAGACAGAAAAAGAGAAAAAGAGGGGCAGGCAAATGACATCAAAGAAAATTAAAGTTTGTTGTTACGTTCTGGTCTTTTGCTGTGATACACAGCATAACACAGGTGATACTGCAAGAATAATCATTAGAATGTGGTATTATAGAACAAGAGCTCTCATCAAAGTTATTTGTAGTAGTAAGAAGAGATGTCGTTGATTGCAATTTTAATGGCAGTGACTACAGCTGATTAAGCAATCTGCTGGATGCTAAATTCAGAATCAAAACTTTTTCTAATTCCCAAATGAAAGTTGACATTTTCCCAGCAGCCTTCATTTTCCTCCTGCAATTGTTAAGAGTATATTTAGTTGTGCAGCTTAAGTTGAATTTAATTATTTCACAGTCCTCCTGCACTTTCCCTTGACAAAAATTAGTTGTGCCAGTGTTTAAGTATGGAAATGCAATACAGGATATTAAGGTTTAAGGGGAAAAAAGCAGAAACACTTAATAATCTGTTCTTTTATGCTAGGTGTAAGGTGTAAAGTGTCCTACAGGTATTTCTGTGAGGTCCCATGCCCACAGTAAGGCATTCAAGAGTCTGGTTAGGGCATACTGAACTCACTGGCTCGAAGGAGCACTCCCAGTTACAGAGCACAGAGCACATCTTGCAAAATGCCAAACAGTTTCAGCACTGTCAGTTTTTCCGGTTCTTCCACCAAAATTAGCTAAAACCTTAATTTGGAATAAACTGAGTGGGCTAATTCTGAAAAGCGCTGCAGATCCCACATGCTGCAAATAATTCCAGCGTGTGTCAGCAGGGAGCATCCCCTCTCTGGCTGCTATTGATAGCCGAGAAATTCGGGAACGAGTCGCATTGCTGCGGCCTCCGTGCCTTGCTGTAAATCACCTCATTCTTAGTAACCCCTGCGAGGCTGGGGTTAAAACTTGCTCTTTGTAGGAGAGAGCGGATGTTTTATCCAGGTGCTTTGGCCATGGGCTGGAGGGAAGGAAGAGGGAGGAGCAGCAGCAGCAAAAGGGATGTAGCCCGCGATGCTTGTAGGCTAAAAGCAAATGCCCAATTTGCTAATAAGAACTTAATAGATCTCGGAGGGTTTTTTCTCCTCCTTTTCTTTTTGTGCCCATGAGGTGGGGACCTGCTGAATGACACGGGCTGCATGAAAGGAGTCTCTGTGTGTGGGGAAAGCTGCTGTAATGTTGAACAAAGCTACCTTGGGGCCCGTTCCTATGGCAACAGGAGCATCCGACCCGCCGAGAAGGGACCAGCCAGGAGATAAAAGCCCCTATAATAATAGTTATAAAAAGCATATGCATAGCTCTGGCTACTTGAAGTATTTCAGGTTTGTTTTTTCTAAAAAAAATAAAAAAGAAGGAAGAAAGCGGAGAAAAGAAAAAAAGAAACTAGTTTAGCAGAACCTGGTTGTTATGGTACCGTTGGTACTGGGAGAGTGGCAGAATAATAGGAGATGACCAACTTTGTTGGCATTAAGAGTTTGTAAAAGCAAATAGAAGTCTCAATCCTGAGCTTACTAAGAGAAATACATTTTTTTTTAAAGTGCTTTTTTTCTTTTTCAGAACTGCTGTTAAATACAACTTAGGAAATAGCAGATGCTGTTGCATAGTCTGATTTCTTGAAATGAAGAGCAATGTCTAAATCATTATTATTTCACTGAGACTTCAGTGAATGTGAATGATTCCTTTTACTGTATTATTTGTCTAAGTAGTGGTTTGTGAAGATTCGTACAAACCTTGTCCAAAAACAGGGACCAATCTATCTGCAGTGAAGGAGTTGGACTCAGCCTAAGAACGAGACATACAGTATGTGGGCCTTACATATAGGTGTGTGTATGCATGTGTTTAATTTTTTGCAAAGAGGGTTATTTGTTTCGTTGTCATGGGTGTTCTAGAATCGTTTGAAATCTAGGCTTATCCCAAATTAGTATTGTCTTCCTGAGAAAAAGGATTAATTTAGTTAACGTTACCTTGAACCTTCCGCAACAGGAAGAGGACCTGGCCCTCTCTTCTAATAAATAGCTTTATGAAATCTCTCCTTAGTTCAAATTCACCTTTATTTTTCAAGGTCTATTTTAGCACGTACAAACTGACCTACTTCAGAATAAATGAGTCATGTTGTATTGTTAAATCTGGAAGCGTAAAATTCTACCTGTATTAACTGCATAGGGTGTAAATCGTGTTTCTTAGTACATTCAAAACCTGTTTGCTTCATATAATTAGAACAAACCAGAATGTTATGTGGAAGAAACTTAAATTTATAGAGTGTCTCTCAAAGTGTAGTTCGTTTTCTCTTGCTGTTGTTGTTCTACTAAGGGAAAATGAGTGCACATCAGTGCAACATCAGGTTTCATATGAATGCTATTAACTATAAAAGAGAAAATGCGAATTAAATTGGCAAATGTGGAAATTTGTAATAGGAAACGTTTGATTTTGGAAAGGATTTAGGGGTGGGCGCACAGCTGGCAGCCCTGGCTCTGTACCAGCAAGCAGATGGTAACTCTCTTGGGTTGGGTTGGGTTGCACTGGGTTGGGTTGGTATCTCAGGGCTGTGCCAGCAGAGCCTCCTTGGGTCTCCAAGCCACCCAAGAGGATGCAAGATGTGCTCAGGGCATCAGAGCCAAAGCACAGGAGATAGAGGGCGAATGAGAATGAGAAACAGCTTTTAGAGCAGCCGTGGAACTTGCAGGGCGTAGGTAAAAGCCCCTGAGTTTGGTTCAGCCTGTCATTGGTGTCACTGGTGTCCTCGTGTGCCGAGAGCGGGATTGCCCGCGGAGCAGCCGGCCTCGCTCCTGCCCCTGCGCCCGCGCTGGCACTCGAGCACATGGAGAGCTCCAGCCCAAACCGCACAAATGGCTTTATATTTAATAGGCCTGGCTTAGACACGTGCCACACAGAGGTAAAGTGGAGCAGAGACATGTCATTTTTTTTTATTTCTTGGAAGGGCATCAAAAGAGAGGGGTAGAAAATGTTCAGTTCAGGCATCCCAACCCATCGCCCTCCTGTTGCCCTGAGACATGTGGCTCGTTCCCAATCGCTCAAGCCCAGATCAAAGTGTTTCCCGGTCCTTGGCCACGCTAAAATCCCCAGGTCAGGACAGGAGACTCCTTCTGTGCCAGCAGGTGCACCTGGACCACACAGGCATAACACGTCATAGACCTAAATTAAGTCACTTTAATGCCACAATAGCCCAAAAACAGCTTCTCTAAAAAATGTCTATTTTCAAATAATTCTACAGTGAATGATTGGAAAGAATCACTTTAATTCTTTTCTCGTTACTTGTCACTGTACTACATTTTATTTTTTAATCTGTCTGTTCCTGTCGCTGTGCGGTCCAGTTATGTTCATTGTGGCTTGGTTTGCCAGTGCTTTTGGGATGCACTCCAAGATTTTTGGCTATTAGTCACTGCACTAAAAGATCAATGTGTTTTAATCAATACAGGCTTCCAAAAATTAAACAGTTCCTGGGGTTGTGGCGCAGAAAGATCTCATTTTAGAATATGGTTTGCTTATACAGTTGTGTACTTGATTATGCATAAACAGTGTTGTTCCCATATATGATAATACATTTCTAATTCATGCATATTTTAAAAGTATTACAGTTGTACTTTTATCTATATGAAAAACCTTAGTCCTGCAGGTTATATTGCTCAGTATACCCATTTTGAAGGAATCCCGTGAAAATTCTCAGGAGAACCTTACATACATGTGAAAGCTGCTCTGAACTGGACAGACTAACAGTTAAGTTTTATAGAATGTATTGAATGCAAAATCCTGCTTAGGTAATCTTGATGATAAGGGCAAATTTAGAAAACAAAGAAGAACAGTGGGTTTCTAGGCATTTCTAACATTAGTACAAAATTTGCATCTAAGTTGGTGGGAGTCCTTTTAGTGCCTAATGAAGTGTTCTCGAGCTGCAGAGTTGGTATTGAAACTGTTTCCTTAATACAAAATAAAGACTAGGTAAGATTACAGCTGTAATGAAAACGGGAAATGCACAGAATGTCCCGTTGCCTCTATAAATATCAGGATGCTTTGGAAAGGGTTCATTATGTGGAAGTGTTGAATGCATCTTTTCCGCAGCCCGAGATGGGACCCGCTGCGACTCCCTTGGTGCTGCTGTTCCAGGGGCTCTGCTCCTGCAGCCGCCTTGGAACGTGCTGCCTACAAATACTGCGAGGATTTATCGTTCAGGTAGTAAGAAAAGGAGTGTCAAGTGATGCCATAGATACAAAGCACGTTATAAATCAGACGGGTTTAGGAAAATCTAGTTTTAGTTGGATTTCTCTGACATTCCCATTGTAGTGGAGTCATTTAAGTATTTTTAAAGAATGCTGATATTATTTTAACTTAATAGATAATATCTTAAAAGTGAGGCCTGTCAATACAGTGAAAAGTAATAGACAGTAATCAAAAAACAAAGAAGAAATGAATTAAGTCTTTGCTGATGATATTTCGAAATTGGATCTCCTTAGGGGGTGGATAGGATAATCTATTTGGTTGTAATATAGTGGTACAGTACTGTGTCTTCTGATCTATGTGATAAAAGAATCAGGCTTACTTCAGTGATAAATACATTTCTGCCGAAGTCTGCTCTTGATCCCACTCTAATTTTCCAGAATTACTAGACCTCATCTCGCTGCGAACGCAGGAGGAGTCCCCTGTTTCCCACATGGAAAGAGCTTTGCAGGGAAGTCCCAGGTTCTGCCCAGCCTGGCTCTGCCTGTGCATATTCTGGAGTGATTTCCCCTTGCCTGACATTCCATATGTTGAGATGCTCGCCACATACAGCCAGCTACACCAGTGCGTATACTGTGTGTGTTGGTTTCATTGCAGCGAGTTGGACAGCTTGACCTCCCTCATGCTCTTCAAAGCATCATCCGTGCAGGGCCTTGAGGATAAATTGTCACCTTGAGGAGAGGCTTTCCATCTTCTCAAAAGAATGGTACAAAAAAAAAGGTCAGACTACATACCTCAAATTAAGTAAAGACGTAGATTTATCCACCTTGAAGATATTAACTGTGTTAGCTATCTTATCTTCTGTAATGCTTGATTGACCATCTTTCCATGGGAAAAAAAAATAAATAAATAAAGAACTTTTGTATTTAGAGCTTGTTTGAAAAACCAAAGTGGAGAAGAACACTTTGTTCAGCCAAGGCATGAAAGATACGGCAAATAAACCCAAGAATTTGCAAAGTTAAATAACCAACGAAGCCCTGTGCAAACTGCAAGTTAAATCGAATGCAAGTAGAAATATGAACAGTGTAAGGACACAGGTGACAACAACGTGGGAGCTGGCACCCAGGCCCTCTGTTTGTCAGGGTCTTGGTGCCCAGTTCAGAGGTCCCTTCCGTTCTGCGGTTCCTCATGCTCACATCTCTGCAGATCTGATGAAACACTCTAACGAGGTCTGTGCTGCCAGAAGATCCATCTTCCTTGACTACTAAGCAGAGGTTGACACGTATCATTATTCTCCTTCAATTTGCATTTTTCCTCAGCTTTTATTCGTCTAGGTCTGAGGAGCAACGTGAGCAGTCGAGGTTGCTTCCCCGGCTGGGAAAAGGCCAGTTGCTGTTGCTCTGCAAACAATAAACAGCGGTGCTCTTAATACAGCTAAAAATAATCCTAATATTTTAATTAACTGGCAGCTAAACAGATGCAGCGCTATATGTAGGATGATTTGACAAATGTTCCATGCTTAATATTTCAAATGAAATGAATGAAAAATCTGCTTTTAGTATTTGTGCATGTCCTATGCAACCTTCCTAATGAGGATTAATACCATTGACTAATTCTATTATATCTGTACATTAGGTAGCACCTTAAATTTTAGCCCTGTTTAGGAGATTTCTTAGT
Source organism: Rhynchotus rufescens (assembly GCA_032273925.1). NCBI lineage: Eukaryota > Metazoa > Chordata > Aves > Tinamiformes > Tinamidae > Rhynchotus > Rhynchotus rufescens. The sequence continues at coordinate 10,094 of JAVCKT010100110.1, read as the reverse complement.
GATTTGCCTAGTTTTATTAAGTAGATGGCAAAAGCCAAGTCTGTTAAAGCATAAGGACTGCAGGTAGGTTTTTATGATGTGTCCTGCATCCACTGACCCTGGCAGTCTTGTGCAGTAGTTATTTTCCTATCTATATTAAAGTAAACTGACATTTAATTCTGCTACTCTTACTATTCTTAAAGCAATTTGCCTGAGTGGATGTTAATGGCGTGTTCATTAATGTCAGCTCGGTGTTTGCCTGCTGTCTTTGATCGATGGTTTGGGCATCTAGTGCTGTAGCTTTGTCTCTCCCTTCATCTCGGCGCCTCTCCTCTCCCGAGGGGCACTCGTGGGGACCCCTCCGTAATGCCAGCCCAGCACTCCTCTCCCCATAGCAAAGCAGATGCCTCTTTTCTTCTTGCTGGCAGAAGATGCTGCCAAAGCAGCCTCATCAACAAGTTCTTGAGCAGCCGGTTACGGTTCCTCCGCACGATGAAGACGTTTGGCCCCACGAGCCTGATCCAGCAGCCGCCTTGGAGCTGCCCTGGGGAACACGGAGGGATTTTCTGAGATCTTTTTAATTACCATGTTCGTTGTTCCTACCAAAGAGTGAGTTAAGAAAGGATAACTTCTTGGAAGAGCATCTTGAAGGTGAAGGAGCCTCCAGCCGCGACTGGAGCTAGCGCATTGCCCAGCTCTGCCGTGCTGGCCCTGCACAGCAGAGCTGCACGATTTCCTTTAAAACATATTTAATAACCTCTTGAAAGAAAGCGAATTACTTGGCAGAAAAGAGAAATATTTATTTGTTCGTGATACCGAGCAGCAGGGAAGACGAATGGTAATTTCTGCGGGCTGCTTGGGTGACTCACGGAAGGGTGATGGAGGATCTGATAAGTACTTTGAATGGAGCTTGGAGATTTATCTACAAAATTCATTATCCTGCAGCGGATGGCAAATGTAATTTATTTGTCAATACGTAGAATGAAAACTTACTAATGCTGGGCGCTACTGGGAGTAAATTGAATTTGAATTCATTAAACATCTAGAAACAATCATCAAGTCGGTAATGAAACCGTAGCGAAAGCAACGGCGGGTTTCAGTGCTAGCGAGGATTTGGTGGAGCTTGTGGCGTGGTTCTCCTCCCCACCTGAAGGCTTTTGGTCGCTCTGCTGCTTCTCCTCCTTGTTTTCCTGTTGGCAATGGATTTGGATGTGGGATTTTGTGCTGCGGGTGCCCGTCGGTGCCAGCACGGTGCCTTGCAGACCCCCGGTAATTGGGTCTGCAAGACAGGGACATGGTGACACGGATGTGTCACGGAGCAGGGCCTCGTGGGGAAAGTGTGCTAGCAGCTCCCCTAACCTTTGCAAAACACCACAAAAATAAACGGTATTTGCTCCTCAGCCTCAGGAAATGCTTGTGGGGATAGGGGTTTTATTTTTCCTTTGCAAAGCACAGGAGCTGAGGATGGAGAAATTAGATTTTCCTGTCAAGAAAAAGCAGAATCTTTCTCTTGATGAGAGCTCTATGTGCGTTAATTATTACAGTGTGATATTTCAGGCATTTATTTCAAGGCCATAAAGCTTTGGAAGACAGCGAATATTTAAAAGGAGTGTTCAAAGATGTTCTGAGTTCTCCAGGGACAGATTGATAACTTTGAGCTAAAATATTGCAAAATAAGAAAGTTATATTCCAGTGTTGTTCGTTTTTTTTTCCCCCACTTAAAATAACCCAGCTGTGAATTGGAAGTATGTGGAACTAAGTGTTCTTTGTTCAGAGTTTAAAAATAATTCAAAACCCTGGAGGTTTGGAAGCAGATGTCTCAGTTTGAGGCTTCACGAGGCCCAGACAACGGCGAGCTCTCATTGTCAGCGGGCAGATTTCAGATTCAAGGGGCATCAGATTCAGATTCCATCTTATTCATTGGAAAAAGATTCTTTTTTTCTACTGGTTAAAGCAATTTTTTGGAGGGATGTGGGGTTTTCTCCTGTGTTGTTTTGTTTTCCCCTGTTTTGTGTGTTTGGACACTGCTCCAGCCTCCTTCAGCTTCTCAGATGCAGAACAGGGACCTCAGCTTTTGTGCCTTGAAGGAGCATCGGCGTCTCCAAACGTTCCAGAAATGGGGAAATGGCCTCGATACCAGCTCTGCTTGCTCCCATGTCCAGGAATTTGCTGCCTGCCACACAGGAGTGTGAATCAGAGAGCTCGGAGAGCTGCTCAGTCACCGGGTGACATCTCCAATTTTCTCACTTTAATTTTATTGTCTCTTCTTTCTCTTATTTCCTTGTCGCCTTCTTTCTGTAACAATTATCATACATGCAGCGTCTTGATAGTGATATGAACCTCTTGGAATAGTTGCATTTTTAATAGGTATTGCTGTTTTAACCTTTAGTTTCAAGTATAAATTACCATTTTCTTGGTTAGACAGCTCATTCTGAGTTGTCTGGTTCGTGATGCTGTGGGCATGAAAGCTGAACCTGCACGGTCTGAACACAAATACATGTTTTATCTGGGAGCCTTGTGGAAAGCTTTAGGGTAAAGATTTAATGTGAAATGTTCCTGTTTCTTCAATCCTAGAACCCTAAGTTTCCCTTAACTATCTGATGGCTGCCAGTCTTTGGAATCAGTGGAGGCTCATTCAGTTTAGCTGTTGGTTAATGTGAGTCTAACTCCAATATTTGTGTAGGTTTTGTGGCTAATTTCAGCCGTATTTTGGGATTTGCTCTCATCCTTTTTAAACCAATCCACGAATCTTGGAGTTTAGATTCTCAAACATCTCTAACCTTTATGAAAGGGAAGTTTCAGGTAATTTTTTCCCTTACTAGATTATCTCACGTGCCCTGTAGCAGTGTTATCTGAAACTATTCCTTTCCGTTAAACATGAAAGTTCGTCTGGAGGAAGTCTGGTAATGTCTCCTTGTTTTTGTCCCGTTTAATGGTGGGGAGAACCTTTCCAGGCCAAAGTGACATTTCTTAAGGGCTTCTGGTGACACAATGTTATTTCTGGTTGCCTGGTTTATAAATATTTACTTTACCTTTAAGTTCCTCTACATCCTGCCATTGAGATTGTTATGATTATTTTCCAAATTTTCATATTTTATCTTCTATTAAGAAAAGAAAAAAAAAACATTTATTTTCTGCTAGGTTTTTACTGATAGGTTATGGGTGTCTACACTGCTCCTGTGATGGAGTAGCTCCCTATAGAATATCTTATATCTTACTGAAATAATGTCCATATGTTCCTGCAGACCCACCACATAACTGGTACAGGCAGAACTGGTTTCCCAAGATTTTTTTCTCTTTCGTTTCTCGTCACGTCAGTCGTCGATGTGTTTGCAATATCAAGATCTCTCTTCAGTGATTTTAATATTGTGCAATACCATTTGTACCCGGGATTAATTAGAGTAATTGCTTTTGATGCTGCCTTACAAGGGCTTAACTAAGGGCACTAGGGGGGAAAGAAATGTTAAAAATTTACATATGAGCTGTAATGGTAAGTAGTGTAATGTGCTTTTATTCCTTGTTCTGCAAAATTTGATGTGTTTGGGTTACTTTCTGAAGAAGGGTTATTTAGGCATATGGAAAAACATCTGCTCAGGCCAAAAACCCACTGTTTCAGTGCTTGTACAGTGTTAAATACCACCGGAAAGCTCTGGGCATCAGTATCCACACTGATACGATGCTGGCTGTGATTTCTTGCAAGCAGTATTTTCCTACAGAGGTGATTTTGTCCGGAGACAAATCCCCATGGAATAAGTGCCTGGAGAATGGAACTTGTGCCCCTGGGGCAGAAGGTTTGAGGGCGCTGACCCCTTCCCCTGGAAAAGACAGAGCTCAGGCAGGGAGCAGGAGGAGACAGGATGGTTTAATTATGCATATTTTACCATCATTTCTGCCCATTTTTGTGATTAGCCAATGTATAAGATATCAGGCAAATATGAATTATTCAGTGAAGGATTTTGAAGACAATTTGCCTGGCCATTTCAAAGTCATTTCTGTCACTAAAACCCGATTAACTTAGAAACATGAACACCCCCCACCCTGAAAGTTTTTGCGACTCATTGGAATTGTATGGCAAAGCCATTTTGTCTGAAACTCTTGGCTTTTGAACTGAAAACTTTTCAGCCTTTGCTGAAATGGCCGTTTCAGTCTTGTGCATCATCAGCAGAGTTTTGTCCATCGACCGGGGCGAAGGGGTCTTTCATTCCTGGGAAAGAGCAGGAGCAGCCAAGGAAGGGTGTGTTGGCGCTTTGGGTGTTTGTGGCGTGAGGGTCTGCAATGGGACATGGACAGGAGGAGCAAACACTTAAATTAGGTGCCATGGCAGACTCTGTTTGGTGTTTGTCCTGGGGAAATTTGTTTAGAACCTGCTGAAAAACGTTCTAAACCCGACGGAAGGGTGGGCAGCTCCTGCATGTGCAGCGCCCCGGAGCAGATCAGTCCCTCTTTGGAGATCCCTCTTCCGTGCTCAGGATAAATCCTGCCCCATATTTGTTTCCCACAAACAAATTGGTACCGAAGGTGGCTTTGGCTTTCGATTCCGAGCCATATGTTGATGTATATGGATATACAGCCTTCCTGTTTGGTAGCGAGACAGGCTACCCGCTACCATCCATGAGGATGTGTCTGCTTGGAAGCGCTGAACTTCGCAGATGCCCTGAATGGGAGCTGGGAAGAGAAGGTCCTGGGTAAATAAGTGAGTAAGACTGTAGTGCAAACCCATATGGTGCTCCGTGCCAGCAGTGTGCACCGTTTGAAAGGGGTAAATAACACTCTGCAACGTGCAGAGCGGTGGGAAATGCAGAGCAGGTTGTTTCTTGGCACCTTGCGATTATGGATCAGCTTGGAGGTTGAAGCAGTGGCGGAGAAGCCGCATTCGTTAGCGCTGCTCGTAGCCTTGCTGCCACTGAGGTCTTTTGACAACTCTAGTCACGTTCGCTTGCTCAAATCTATGACTTAATAGCTGTTAAAACCTTAAATCAAAACATATCTAACCAGATTAGACAGGAGCAACTGAGGGCAGGCTTGGTTTTAAAAATAAAATGGATTTTTGTCATCCTGTTTGTTGTTGTCAGCAGTCAGAAAGTTTGGGGGTCACAAAGATGCTTTCCTAAGTCTTAACATGCTAAAAATAATCCCAGGCAAGGGATGTGATGGCTTCCAAAGGAGGGATTGGTGGCATTCCCATTGCTGCCGATGCCGATTCCGATCATTCCGTGGGCGCAGGGGCTGCAGTGGATGTTGCCCCTCCGGGGGGCTGCTCTGCGGAGACCCCAGGGCTGTCGGGGAGCTGTGTCCCAGCTCCAGGGTAAGCGCAGGAGATGGAGCTGCACGTGGGATGCAGCCGAGGATGGTGGGGAGTACTTCTAATTAGATAAATTCCGGCATCATCAAGTTGGCTAGCAATGAAATTTAAAAAAAAAAAAAAAAAAGTAATGAGACTTATTGTGTGAAGTATATTAAACAATCTCAAATAGTTGAAGTGCCTCCTCATGTCCCACAGGCAAATGACTGTGGCAGGGTAACTGCTGGTATTAAATCCTCCATCATGTTAATGAGGCACTCCTGCTCCTCGGAGAAAGATTTTTGAAAAAGAAACAAAAAAGAAATAAACAATTCAGCATGTTGTAATGAGCAGCAGCCAGCAACGCCCCTTACGTCGTGGGGTATCATTCTTGGTGAATGAGAAGAATGTGTCATCAGAGTCCAGATTCCTGGCAGCCCTGGACCTGCTTAAAACCCCTGCTTAAAACTTCTCTAAAACTTTTTAGGAAAAAAAGAGTTTTTTTAGGAAACTAGTTTCCTAAGGGAGGGTTTTACAGCTAAGTTTTAGATTCAGTTTCTTTATTGAAAAGATGTCTATGTTGTGTCATCCCATTGAATTGTTGAATTCCTGCTCCATCAGGAGTTTCTCCTCAACAGGGCTCCATCCGCCAGGGCCCTGTGTTGATGCACTTTCTGTAATTGTACTGCAGTTCCTTCATTAAAAAAGAATGAGCAAAAAATAGCCGGTAAACAGCAAGTCTCTTCGAAATTTAACTGTCTTTGTAGTACTTAGGCTGTCCTAAATCCCTGGGCGTGCAGTCATGCCCATCTTCTCTCTCTCCATTTGCCGGCTCAGTCAACACTGTTTTGTACAGGGGGACCACGAACGATCAGGATCAGTTGATTCCATGACCTATTTATTTTAATTAAACATACTTATTTAATGTGCTTTCCAGGAGAGGACTCGGAGCTCCTTAGGAGCATTCGGTGTGTGGTCATGTCTCAGATGGTTTCTGGATCTGCAAAGTCTAATTAATTTGCACTGTCACTCTTAGTATTTTTACCCTTGCGTTTGTGCATATTCTTCTTCTCAGCTCAAATATAGCAGTTCAGCTGTGGAAAAAATTGTTCACCAAGCATAGGCAGCTTTACAAATGTTTTAAATCTTCAATCCTGCCTTGAACCTAATTATTGTGTGTGTGTTGGTGTTAATGACTGAAAACAGTCATTTTTTTCCCCCACCTTGATAACTAGAGCCAAACAGGAACGGGCATTGGCAGATCTGCCCGCAGCAGAGATGGGAATTGCCTGCCAAAATCCTGCATGCTGCGGATGTGTCTCCCGGAGGACACGAATTCCAGGCGCCAGGATGCGGTTCCGAGGCTGTGAGCTCGGACACAATATTCCTGATGTGGCTTTGTGGCTGCTCTCCAGCCAGGTGCAATGAAAGTACTTGAACGAATAAGCACATAATGCAGCTTTGTGTCTAAAATGTCCACTGATGCAGAGCTCACCAGGGGGGTTTGTGTAGGTTTTACCCTTAAAAGCAACACTATGATTTATTGACTTTAGAATTTCGGTAGCTTGAGTGTTGCTCACAATGGGAATAAACATCTAAGGAAAAGGGAGCCTTTAGGAAGCTCTTGGAAACGAATTCCCCAGGGCTGTTTTGCAGCTGGATGCTCTGCTGCAGGTGCCTCCTTGCAGGGCGCTGCTCGCAGGCGCTGCTCTCGGGCACAGCAGATGTGGTCGGTTTGGCAAAGCCAGGGAAAGAGCCAGAAACGGGGGCAGCGGAGGGGGCAAAATGCGGTTTGAGAAGACGGGTGGGTTGAGCAGCATTCGGGTCCGGCCCGGCCTCCGCGCTCGTCTGCTTCCCTCTGCTGGGCTGTGAGTGCAAACCCTCCTCTTCCTCGCTGGAGCCAAGGGCTGTCTGCAGCCATCCCAGTGCCTCCCGATTTACAGGTTTCTGCTCAAATTCCAGGGTTTTTCCTGCAGGTCTGCCTGGCCTTGCCCATTCACAGCCCAGCTCTACATGTCAAGCTGCCCCGCGGCACGTGGCACGATGGGCTCGGATCTGATCTGAGCAGGAGGGATTTTTCATTGTCAGAGCTGGGTGTGAATCTCATGGCCCTTTGCGGGTGTCCTGTCCCCAGCGGTGCCTTTGGAGGCTCTGAAAGTCTGGTCTCTGATGTTACAGGTCAAGGCACAGGGCGATTTCAAAGGTATTTCAAAGGCAAATACTTAGGTATCTATGAAACCTGATTGCCCAGAGCTTCCTCTCCAATATGGTCATGCTCTGTGCCATCCAGCTGCGCTCATAAAGATAAGGAGTCGCCTTAATAATGGGAAGGAATCCACTTCCCGGCGCGACAATAACCCTGCTCGCGGTGCCGTGGGGTGCGCGCTTCCCGCGCGGCTGCAGCGGAGCAGCAGCGGGTTTTCCCGCGGGATGGAGCCCGCTCCGGAGCCGGCGTCCCCGCTCCTGCCTGGCCGCCAGCGCCGCTTCCACCGGCGCCTCCCTCATCCAGAGCACAGAGCTGGAGGGAACGGGCAGCAGCTGGTGCTCCCACGTAGCTGGGGTTGCTGGGGAGGCTTGGTTTGTTTTTTGGTTTTTATCTGTGCTTTTAAAAACTTGCCGGATAACTACATCTGGCTGTAAGCTACAGGAGTACCTATGATAACGTCTACAATCTAATAATTATCAATCAATGTAATTAAAGTGCAAGCTGGGGATTCAAGAGAGTCCCTGCTGCATGCAAAGCCCACAGGAGGGATAGCAGTAACACAGTTCCATCATCTAGGGAAGATGCATAGGGATTTCTTAGCTTTCTTTATAGGCTATCGGGCTTGCTTGCAAATTAATAATTATTTGATGTTTTATGTCTTCAAAGCATTTTCTTGACGCGGCCAGTATTTTTTAGCTCTATATTTAGCTCCTCATTGCCTTTGGAAAAGACCTCTTAGAAAAGATATTTTGCTAACGCTTTCTTTGAATGTATTTCAGCAATTAGGGCTTTCTCTTTTAACCTCCTTTTGCTGCTGGGGCTTCAAGATGCATCCTGCTGCTTCTTTCAACTTCCTCTTGAGCAAGCCAGCCTGGTAATTAGAATACCACTAAATGTCACGTCCTCTTTTGTGAACAGTATTGAATGTTTAGCTTCAAGGTGTCAGGGAACAGGCAAATCCCAGGAGACTCTCCGGGCTGCAGGACACGCAGCTGGGGACATGGGGGCAGGTTGTGCTCTTCCCTCGCACCCCTTCTCCCACCCAAGCGCCCCTAGACCTGGACCGCTCCTTCCTGCTGGAGATTCCAGAGATAAACTGTCCTCATGCAGGGGATGTCACCCATCAGTCATCTACCTGGAGGGTGGTAATTGCTGAAACTACCTGATCTGAGCCACGAGAACAGGCAGGAAACTGCTGCATTTGCTGCGTCCTGCAGCCTGGTTGCAGAGCACTCCCTTGTTCTATCTGTTTCTGCTTCTGGTGGAATTTTAGTCTGTTTTCTAGCTTGGGAATGATTCTGAGGTTCTTATATTTGCTTCTGATGAAGAAAATAAAATTCAGAAAAATAGATTTCCCGTATGCTGAGTTTCAATATCAGCAGGAGGTTTGATGTTCTTTTGCTTTCTTCCCTTTTTTTATGCTGTGCCAGCTAGAAGTAACTTCATGTGTGCCTTTAACCCAGTAAATAATAATAGCAAGAACTTGCTGTTCTTTGAAATGATCCAATTCACATTGAACTGTGCGTTTCGAACGTGATACAATGGGCATTTCTACTTGCTGATGGAAAACTTATTTATTACACCAGGTTAGTGATGAGTCAGGTGATATGTGTTGACCCCTGCAACGTTGGATCCCGCTTGATCCTTGCCCTGTTTTATGGAGAAGCTTTTGCAGTTTCTCTATAGTCACAGTTAAGCACAGGAGGCCTCTGCTCGTGCAGTGCTGCTTTGTACTAAGCTAGGAGTAGTTGTCCTTAAATGTCACAACATTTTTAAGCCAGCACCCACCCCTGCTCTGCTTAATTACCATGTATAGTCCATTGATTGGAGCGGGATTATTTGGTCTTGTTTGTTATATAATTCCAGTATAATATACAGCTTCAATGGATTCCATTAGGCATTCACTATAATAATTTCCTGTAGTTCTTTCCCCTCTATATCATTACTTTATAGTCATAAATACCGCTTGTGTCAGCCGTTAAAGGCAACTTTGGAAGTCTGTTTATTCAGTGTCATTCTTAGGAGCTGTGGGGTTTGTCCTTCTTAGCAACAGATGTGCTTAGGAAAATAATGTTTAAGTATTTGTATTTTGTATGTCTGAGGCAGCAAGTTCCCTGACGTCTCCCAAACAGAAGTAAATTAATGAGCAGTTAGCTTTGAAAACATGTTTGAAGTTACTCGGGGGGCACAGCCAGACCCTGCCCTTGCGATAAGCCTTGGGGAACACACCATTCCCATGACCCTGCTCCCGAGGAGCCGCTGGCTGCATCCTTAGGGAGCGACGAAGCAGATGTTCCCCGGAGCAGATGTTCTCCAAGGGCTTCCCTGGGCACCTTGGGCAACATGTTAGCCGTGTAACTTCTGTGTGTGCCGTGAAAACGGCTGGTTACAGATGCAATCAGCACAAAAAAATCACTAAAAAGGTTTACTGATACAGCACAGATTAAAAAAAGCTCTCCGCAAACTGTAAGATGCAAAAATATTAAGTTTTGGAGGTAAGTTTTTGTCGTCTTATAGTCATATTTCTGTTCCAGTTGCTGCCTCACTGCAGCAGGTCTGTTTTGAAGAGATTTGGGCGTGTGCCATTTTGCTGGTCCTAAGTTTTTCCAAGCTACTGGTGGCCTTAAA
>JAVCKT010100028.1:0-28730 GCA_032273925.1 Rhynchotus rufescens | reverse complement strand
TTTTTCAAAATAAGATTGGACAGGACACACATTTGGCTGATTGATGGATGAGCCGAACAATCGGCATGGAATAAAAAAAATAAATAAAAAAAAATTAAAATTATTTAGCAGCTGCTGCAGCCCACATTGCGGCAGAAACATGATCCTCCTCCCGCCTCCATCAATCTTCTTTCTGCCGGAGAAGTGGGTTTGTCCGAAAGAGCAAATTGCAGCCGTGGCAGAGAGGAATGCTCACTTCTCTGCAATGGCCTCTTTTTGAGCAGCTATTAGCTTAGTTTGCGAAACATCACACATATTAGCAGCTCAGCTAATTAGAAGTTCCCAAAATAATCTTTTAATACATTTTTTTCAATTATAAAAGGAGCTGGCACAGGTAAGAGCAGATGACAGTTTCCCCCTGAGGCATCTTCGTTCCCAGCCAGTCTCTTGCAGAGGTGAAACGAGTCATCCACTATGAGAAGAGAACAACCCCTTGACCGCCCCTCCAGCAAGGCCAGCAGTAAATAGGGCTGCTCTGCTTTCCATTCCCATGCTCACGTTCATCAGAGGGGCCTTGCAAACCCAAGCGAAACACTCCTGGGAAAGACTGCCGAGCGGGGAGACCTTCTTGGCTGTTCATCGTCTCCTCTTGTAGCCCTTCACGCAGAGGTGCCACCTCCAGGCATTTTTAGGCTCCTTTCCTAAGGGAACAACCCAATCATCCTGCTTCCAAGTGTCTGTCCCAGATAAACAGCTCCAGCCAGCTGGCCAGTTGCCCAAGTTTATCACAGAGGTGAAGGTCTATCTCCTTAAATGTGGTATCCCTGCTGGAAAGACAGCCACATGCTGAGCTCATGTTAGGCCCAGACAAGGAAGATTAAGAGCTGTATGTAGTCACATAAGATTCTGCAAAACCTGTACCACGTTAGATAACGCCCCTTATTTCACAGACTTATTTCCTTGGGTACTTGTCCTGCAAGGTTTAGTGTGACCAGCCATGGCCACACACATGGTCATGGCAAATATCTGAACAGTTGGATAATCTGTCTCTTATTCAACCAAGGAGTAACCAGTGCCATAGGGAAACCTTTCATGTTTCACATTGATATTCCTTCTGTAATTTAATCCAACTATAATTAAAATGTTTACTATATTATTCCCCCCCAATCTTGAACATACTCTAACGTTCACTTTAAGTTATCATCAGGGACCCATTAAGCCTGTTCAATGGTTCCAAAATAGTCTCTGGAGTGTATCAGCAAGGTTAATAATTGATATGGGAAGGCTGGCAGCTCTAAAGCCTGGAGCACATCGAACAGGCTCTGTGTGGGGGTTAAGGTCAGGCTATAGCATTACTACGGACACAGAAAGGAAGCAATGGCAAAGAGCAGGATGTTTGGAGAAAATGCTTCCTTCAAAACTAGCCCTTTGGGATTCGATGTTCACCCATCGCTCCCACAAAGGCCTTAATGCAAACAAGAGCTTGCAAGTTTAACAGAATAGGAACAGCAGGCTCAGGCACAGCTGTGCATCTGTCACAGCCAGTAAAGGTTACTCAAATCAGGAGGAACTTCTCTCCTACACAGCAGAGGGGAAGAGAAGGACAAGGAGATGAGGTCCCATGGCAGCACTAGATCCTTCTGCCCTCTCCACATATTTCCACAAACTACTGTGCACAGTCCCCATGGGTTGGCTGTGCCTGCCCTAGCACCTAACATACCCGTCAACAAGCAGTTTAAAGCAATAACAGCATAAACTAGGCTTGCCCACACAGTGGAGAAGATCTCCTTAGACACTGGCTTTCCGCTGCACCATGTTAAGCACACTTGGGATGAGACCTGCTAGAGAGCACTCCCATTTACAGGTCAAAAGTATTTGCTGTGACCTCTGGAGTATTTCGAATTCGCTCTTACATTGTACTGTGGTTTGCGATGTTTCCTTGCAAAACAAATAGGTTTTTAAAAATAGAGGGACCTCAGCCCATTTCTGGGGCCTTGCGTGTGCTGGACACTGATGCAGACTCTGCAGACTCGCAGCACCCTGCAGGGTTGAGGCTGCAGACCGACTCCCATCAGCTAGCTCATTTACAGCAAGCCTGGAGAATCCAAAATAGCCATCCCCAAAGCACAGCACGCTATATATACATGCACACAAGTGGCTCATTCCTTTGAAGCTGGCAGCACGGAGAGACAAGCTGTCTGTCCTGCAGCTGGTCTAGAAGCCCAAATCACCAGGGCAAGGCCAGGAGGAAAGCCACATTTCTGCCCTGTTAATTCTGGCTCCTGCACAGCCGTCACCAGCTGCCTCACCCTGACCATAACCTCCATTCTGCCCAGCTCGCCAGGGCTGCCAGGGCAGCAGCAAGAGGCTCTCTAGAAGCCCTGCATTGCAAAGGAGCTCGTCAGGCCTATATTTAGCAGCCTGAATGAGCAGCGGGTTTACACCAGGTCAGCAGCAACCACAGCGCTCCCTGCACAGCCCTAAACTCAAGGACTGCACCTCCAAACCAGGATTCAAATGCTATCAAACCTGTACTCTGTCCTTCTCGAAAGCCTGCGCGTGCATAGCTATACACTGCACACACAGAGCTCTCTGATGGAAGCCAACAAGGATCTGCAGGTCACCACGTCCATCCAGCTCATCTACACTACTGCAGTTTCAGTCTGTACAGGCCTAACTTTAGGCAGCTCTGGCAACACCCAGGCTCCCAAGTTTAGTCTCTAATGCTAAGGCCACTTTCCTAAAGCACTTCTAGTGCAAGTAATACAATTCTGCCATGTATTCACATTGCCCAGCAGTGAGGAAGGAAAACCCACTCGTGCTTTAAGACCGGCCCAGTGCAAGAGGCAACAGGGACAGCAGCGCTCACAGCGTAATCCAGGCAGCTGAAACACGCGGTGATTTGTGGTGGTTCTGCGTCACACCAGCCAAATTCAGCAGTGAGTCAGGGCTATCGGCCCCCAGGAGAAACAGCACTGGGATCCAAGTGGAAAACGAGGGCCAGGAGGTGCCCGTGCAGCACTCCAGGGTTGCCGAGACCGCAGCCGTGCTCTTGGAACATAAGATTAAAAGGAGATGACACAGGAAAGCATCCCAGGTGAAAACTCATATTAGTCCTGGTTCTCATGAGAACTCAAGGCAATGCCTTTATCACTGTGCCCTGCTGCGTTTTCAACCCACAGGCTCTTTGAAAATGTTCCCAGCGAGGGGTGATTCACCATGCTCATGTCAATGAGCTAAGGCTTCCTCACAGCAAATGCGTAGAATGAGCCTCCAGGAGCTCCCAAATTGCTCCACAAAGGTCAGGCTTCTTGTGCCTCTTCCTACACCGAGAAACAGCAAGGGAGAAGTGAGCTGCCCAAAGCCACCAGTTCTGCCAGGGGATATCAGGAACCAGGAATATGAGATTGGAATTCTTGTGTGTTTACTCTAGAGGTTTTATTTTGATCTGTTCTTCTATTCTTGTGCCCTGTTGAAATGTTCCAGCCAAAATGGAAGAGAAAGGCCAGAAGTAGAGATAAAGACCAAAAACAGAGAACATTCACCGCAGGCCATCCAAGTTGCAGGCCATGCTAGTCTAGACTGAACTCTACCATCCCTATACTACAAAGCCTTGTGGTGCAAATAGAAGCAGCCTAAAATGAAATGCAGCTCCTAACCTCAAGAAAAGACCAGTATTTACCAGCAAAGTCTGTTTTAGGTAAGCAACTCAAGCCCACCTGGCTGCACAGACATGGTGCAGTGAACTGCACCCTTGACAGAAATGCTCTATGCCTCTCATTGCTCTGAGAGCATCTGGGGGAAAAAAAAAAAGAACACAAAAATGCAGAGAAGAGCTCTCCAGACTGGTTGGGGGCTGCTCCATGTTACCAAGAGGCTGCAGATGAGAAGGAGATGCTAAGCCAGACCTCAGCTCATCTTCCTGCCCAGAAGCGAGCTGCAGGAGCAGAGGCTCCCGTGGTCTTCAACCGTAGACGAGCTGTGCCCTCTAGTGGGGCCTGGCTCCCCAGGAGCTGCCGAAGAACCTGGTGGGAAGGCAGATGTCCCAGCCCATGCGAGGGGCTCACACCTGTATCCCATGAGAGCTCATGGACAACATGGATCCGAGCCAGCCCCCCAGCACCTTGTGTGGGTGCCTCACACAAGTTCTTACACAAGCAGGACAACATCGGCATAAAGCGCTCAGCACGAAATATCTGCCTGGACACATGAGACTAATATGAAAAAGTCTGTTCCTGTGCACACCAGGAAAGCCCCTTCCACCCTAAAGCCCCTTCCACCCTTCTTTCACCCTTTCCTCACTGTGTGGAGAAAACCACCCCAGCTGCAGACAATTCTCATTTTCAGAGGGTTGGTGGGGCTCTCCAAGGGATCCCAACTCCTCTCCTAGCCTCTGCACAAAGCCCCTGGGAAAGGCTCAGGAAGGCACCGCTCTCCCTCTGGCAAAGCAGCTGCGTGCAGAGGAACATCTGCTCCGCTAGCTCCGGGTCCTGGCCCACCACAAGCACGGAAGCCAGGACTGAAAGCCCCTTCAGCAACATCTCCCCATTCCCCAGGGATGGGATCCGAGCTCTCACCTGCCTCGCAGACCGGATTTGCCCCCACAGATCCTGGGAGCCGGTGCTGAGTGGTGGGGAGACCATTCCCCTAAGGCACCCACGACGCTCTGGCGCCTGCCGCTGGATCTACGGTGTAGAAATGGGAAGTTCCAGCGAGTCACACTGTGCAGGTCACAAGACACACTCCCCATTTCACAACTGGAAACAATCTTGATTATTTTTTTAAAGCTTGTGTTCAGGCCTCCTGCTTCTGACCCCACTCAGTAACCATTAGGACCAGTATTTTTGCTAAAGTATTTCCCTTTAATATTTCAAGTTGGTGCTTGAAGACGTAATAAATAGGAAACTAGCAATAAAAATAAGAGTTACTTTCACTTACCTGCAGACCTGCCTGCTTGTTCTCACCATAGACCTGTTATCCCATTGCATTAACATGCTGTGCTTTTTCTGTATGAAGCCATAAGACCCCAACAACATATATAAGCCTCTAACAACAGGCTTCAACCAAGCAGCTAGACCCAGCTGCCTGCAGCAACTCAATATTACTTTAATTAAAAGGCAGTAAAGGCCCAAGTGCTTCATTAGCCCTCTTTGCTTCTGCATCCCCCGGCCCCCAGATCTCTGTTGTGGGGCGAGATTGCAGCTGCTAAAGCAGCAGCTCTGGGGGAGAAGGGCAATGCCACCAGAGCAGGCGGGCGAGGAGGCTCCGAGCGGAGCCGGGCAGCCTCCCGGGCCTCGCCTGCCTCCGCGCGCGGGTTTAAGGTTCACTGACTCCCGGCTCTGCCTCAACTTTGGCCCTGGGACAGGGCTGCGGGCAGGGTGCCTGCGCCTGCTCCGCTTTCCCTTTCATTTACCTCCCAGGAGGAAGTGCCACAGCGCAGGGAGCCGGCGCTGCCGGCCGGGACTGCTCCGTCACTGCCGGTGGGGACTCCGCAGGCTTCGCAAAGGTGAGCGTGGCGCTCGCCCGAGGGGAGAGGTGCTGCGGTTTAGATCTTCCTGCTTGAAAGCAGCCTCTGATCCTGAAGCTCCAGGGCAGCGCTGGGCAAGGGGGTCAGCAGGGCTTCCCACGGGCTCCAGCTGGTACCGCGTAGCCAGCTACAGCTGAGCAAGCGTTCGGCCATCCACCCGAGGGGGAAATTCCCAGATTATCCCTTACCTTTCACTGCCCAAGCACCGACACCTGCGTGCTCACAGCCAGCCTGCAAGTGCCAGCACAGAGTCTCCCCCGGCAAGCCCTGCCAGGGCTGCCCCAGGTTAGTGCTGCCTTGTTACCGCCGCTGGCTCCTTAGTGACCCAAGTTCTCTCCCCCTCAGCTTTGTGGGGAGCAGATTGTGTTGTGCAATCAGTACTACACAAATCCAGCAGCATTTGTGCATTAAAGAGCCTTTCCTGTTCTGGTTTCTCTATCCCCTGGTAACCTTTGCTGAAGCAAGCTCTCAAAGCAGCCACTTGCATACAATAACACTGCCGAGAGCCTGCACAGGTGAGGAGGCTTGCAAAAATAGATGACTGCCTTTGAGCTTAATTCCAACAAATAAGGTAACTGGGGAGTTTGATATGTGACTGCCACCTGGGGAGAAAAAAAACAGAAAACCATCCAGTAAATGCAGAAGACCCTAAAAAACCCTTCCAAATCTTTCAGGGTTGGACACTGCCAGCTTCAGAGACACTCGCACAGGTAAGAGGGTTCTGCTTTTCTCAATGAGCTGCTGAGCTGTGCTGGTTATTTACTGCTGTGCCCCACCACCAATTGAGATGTGTTAAATGGCTTCAGGATCTGAGTGCTTCTGGCTTCAAAAGGCTTAGGTATCACTACCCCAGGAAAACATATGAAATTTTAAATACCACTTCTCAACAGCTTCATCACAACCAACCAGTATTTTTTTTATACGAATGTCCTCTGGAAATAAAGGTCCTTTACTCCTTCTGGTAGTAAGCCTGCCAGGATCTCCCCCTACATCTCTCACCAAGGTTAACAACAGTGCAGAGATTACTTTATTGAGTAGTAAAAGACAAATCCTTGCTGTTATGTTCCAGCCACCTCACATCTGCCTTTTTTTATTGCTAGTGGTTATGCCTGTAAAACAGCAGTTTGGAAGGATGCTCCTCAAATAGAAGTCCTCTTTTCCCTACTAATTGCAAACAAGTGAGTCGCACCGATCAACAGCTTGGTCAGGCTCCAGCCTGGGGACAGTCAGGCCAGGGAGTTCCAATGCAATAGCACTTATCACATGCTCCAGCATTAACACAAAAGCACTGCTTATCCAGCACACAGATTACTTCCATGCCACTCTGGCTCCATAGGGGAAGGTGGTTAATACCCATTGGACCCATCCTGCCCAAGAAACAATTTCATGGGTGCAGAGGTGCTTTGCTTATTAATGGAAAGTGGGAATTTACCTTAATTACAGCCATTTCAGGACTAACTTGCTTCATGAACATGAAGCCAGCCAGGCTGTTTCCATACAGCTAGTTGCAACCATCAAAATATTAAGCAGTGCCTGGAGACTAAACCTGACAAGAGAATATTTGTAGGTGGCTGAAGGGAAATGTCTGTCTAGGCTGATGTTGTCCAACTCCTTACATTGAACCCAGGCAGGTCTCCCAAACAGGACTTATGGTAAAGAGAAAGCTAAGCACAATCCAGTGGACCTGCCCAGGTCTTCTAGGGGGAAATAAAGATAATTCTCAGGTATATCTGTAGGATTACCTGCACAAAGACCAGGCATGGTGCCTTTGACTCCTTAGGAGCACAGTTTTCACCATGACCAAAGCACCTGCATATGAGGGGAGTATCCAGCTGAGAAAAGGGAAGAAAATTAAAGGCCTGGAGCCTGGGGAGGAGCAGGCAAGAGACAGGGGAATTAAAGGAGAAAACCAAGAAAACAAGGGGCTTTTGTTGAATACAGGGAAGACCAACACCAGGTATGAACTTGCCACAAGCAGGAAGGGTTAGGAAATGTCCAATGAATAGCCACCAGCAGGGGAAGAACTTGCCTGGTCTCTGTGTGGGCACTGTCACCATCCACTAGAAGCATCAGAAATGGGGACCTGTGTCCCGACAGGTACCTGTGTCCCTAGCAGGTAAGGCACGGGCTGTGCGCACGGCCAAGGGCAGAGGGTTGAGCAGGGCACCTCCACACTGCTTCTGCACTGCTACTGCCCATCTGTCCCCAGGTACATCATCTTGCCACATCACCCTTCCATCCCGTGTTGCAACACGAATGCAGCTCTAGCAGAGTGACACTGAGTCACATTCCTCAATGAGGCCATCACACAGGCATGAGGCTTCATGGTCTCAGGCTCATCATATTTTCTCAATCTGCAGCAGAGAATGAAAAGTCTTTTGGGGTACATTGTGCTGTCCTTAAGGCTTTTAGAGTCAGGTTGAGGGGTTTTTTTCACTCCTTGGAAAAGTGTGCTTTCATCTCCCTCTCCTAGTCCAGCTTTTGTCCAGCTCTGATAGAGGCATCACATCAGAGCTCTTCCCAAGCCTGACACACTGCTGACCATGCTGCCTCCAGGGTTGGGACTTGGGGGAAGGATAGGTGCTCAAAGCAAATCACATCCATAGGTTCTCTGCCATTAATTCTCTCCAGCCTCTCCTTTCCTTAAATCAGACGCACCCAATTGAATATCATCTACATGAAAAGTCTTATCACCCAAAAAGTCTCCTCCAATCAAGTTTCCATCCAAAACTCCCTGTTCTGGTAGTAACTAGAAGTTGAAATACTGGCAGACTCAAGTGTTAAATCTCATCAAGATGCTCACAGTTTTGTCTCTTTTTTTAAATAAAACCCCACTTGTTCCCCTACCAGTAGTAGGAACTTGACATAGAAGATGCAGCTGGGGCAACGGGATCATGGCAGGTCTATTTTGAACAGAGCTGCTTCCCTTGCAGGGCATGGAGCAGACAGCAACACCACAAGCAGTGGCCAGCACCTCCCTGGACAGGACTCATCCCACCTACACCTACAAGGTGGTCCTCCTGGGGAACACCTCAGTGGGGAAGTCGAGCCTTGCCTATCGCTACGTGAAAAATGACTTCAAGGAATCGCTGCCCACAGTGGGATGTGAGTGAGTGGCTTCAGTAGATTGATGCCTCTAGATAGCAGAGCAGACCTGGCATATGTGTCTCATTTTTCATAGAAACCTTGTTTCCTAAGCTGAGTGCAACAAGTTTTTCAGCAGGTCCTTTCTCAAGGGGGAAAATAACTTGTCTCATTTTTCCTTGAATCTGATACGAATTCTGAGGCTCCTTTCATACCTATAAGGAAGCAGCAAATACATAAAGCTTCACTAGCATGGTACCCAACCTGGAAACGCTTGTAGCGATGCCGGGTGATATCAGCAAAGTCTCCTCTAATCCTTTCAAAGCTGAGCAGAAGTTTATTAGGTGATTGAGCTATCTCTGCTAGGTTGGGTGCACATCAGGAATAGAAGGGGAAGGTGGGTGTCAGGAACAGGACACATACACAAGCAAGTCATCCCAAGAGCTACAGGAGCTGTGTGTGCCCCAGTTCCAGCTCTCAGACCACATTGCACACTAACGTCAGCACTTAGGCATTTTACACACTCATTTTCGCAAGGTATCCTCAAATTTTGTGTGGGCCCCTAGGAAGATGAGAGGCATAGAGGTCAAGGGCCCGAAGACCAAGCAGAGGAGACACAGGAATGAAAAACTACCAGCTCTGGCATAAGCCCAACACACACTCTCCATGCCTCCTTGGCAGGTTCCTTCTTCACACAGACACTCTGCCTGGAGGCCACCACCATCAGGTTGGAGATCTGGGACACGGCGGGCCAGGAGAAGTACCACAGTGTCTGCCACCTCTACTACCGGGGTGCCCACGCCGCCCTCCTCGTGTACGACATCACTAGCAAGGTGAGCGCGGAGCCACTGCCAAGGAAGGAGGTTGCAGGGAACAGGCTCTCAGCTCTGCCATCCTGGAAACCCAGTACTGTGGGTACAGCATCACACAGCTCCTAGGTAGGCTGTGTGGCCAACTCATGAACTCCCACTCTCCTGCCCATGGCCACCCGAGCACCAGATCCATAGGCTTGTCCCAGCAGGGGCAGGCTGACCGTAGGCTCGTGCCAAAGCAGCTGGGTGCTACTGCCAGGCGTTTGGGTCTGTCTCTGCAGGAAACCCTGAGCAGGGCCAAGCTGTGGCTGCAGGAGCTGGAGAAGGAGTTCTTCCACGATGAGATTGTGATAGCCTTGGTGGGAAACAAGGCAGACCTGGCCGCCGAGCGAGAAGTCACAACCGAGGTAGGCCCTGCTAGGCCAGCACCCAACAGGGGCCTGCCAGGCCTGCCTTTCCTGCCTCTCAGCACCCACAAGCATTAAGCTGGATCCTGCTGAGCTGTTGCAGCACAAGCATAGTGACTCTTCCTGGAGGTAACTCTGCTTTTCCCTAACTAGGAGGGAGAGGAGTTTGCACAGAGCAAGAGCCTGCTGTTTATGGAGACATCTGCAAAATCCAACTACCAAGTGAATGAGCTCTTCACTGCAGTAGGTAGGTCAGTAGTCGTAGATGGGTGGAGCTGACAAGAGCCAGTGCTCCAAGGAAGCTGCCTGGAAAAGCCACCAGGTCCTTCCCGGACTGAGTGTGGTGACAAATACTGTCATCCAAAGCTGGGAGCTTTAGCGTGCCACAAGGGCTGTGCCCCACACATGGGAGCAGGGCCAGAGGCTCTCCAGGACAGCACCATAGGAAAGCCTGTCCTTCAGGAAACATGTTTTTTGGGAAAACACTACGGATTTCACTATGTCACTGCAAGAATCAATGACAAAACAGTGAAGGGGTGCAACACAACATGCAAGACATCATAGCACAGGGAGAGGCCCATGCAGGGCTCTTTCAAAGCAATCCTAGATCTGGGACACACTTCAGACCCTCGCCTGAGCAAGGCCCAGTTTTCTTCTAGTGCCTAATCTAAGCTCAGCAGTTTCCCCAGCACAGCTCTTCAAAGAGACTTAGCACACTTGAATTACACCACCAGGGGCCATGGGATTGGGGGCAGCAGGCACATCCTTTCCACAGCACCGAGGGGAGGCACCGATCAAGCACTTCTCCCTCTGCCTTGCCTCCTAGCTCAGGAGCTCGTGGCTCAGGAAGGCCAGAAGGCAGCAGTGCCGCACGCAGCCCCCGTAGACCTGCAGGAGCCCCGGGGGCCGGGGCCGCAGTGCTGCAGGCCCTGAGCAGCGGCCGGCCAGCGAGCAGCGCCTCGGCGGGGACAGGCAGCTCGCAGCTCTTGTGCTTGCCACCACCAGCCAGCTAGTGAGCTACCACGAGGCGACTCAGGAGGCCACGGCCACCTCAGGCCACTCATCGTTTCACTTGCCCTGAGCAAGCTGGCAGCCTTGGCTGCATGCATAGGCTATCTCAACAGCTAAACCAACCGTTTCCTGCAAGAAGAGGAGCAGCAATTTTCTCCACCACCTTTCCAACAGCAAAGACTACCACAAAGAGACTTTTCTCTTCCCCATGTGCTGGCAGAACCCTGGGGCACAAGGCTGCAGTCCAACCACAGCCTCAGCCCCAGCTGCTGGGAAGCACCTCCTTAGTGTCAGCCCCCACCCCATGGGGGTTTTCAGCTCTCTCAAGTAAGAGAAATGCTACCTGATGGCTTTAAGCACAGCCTACAAAGATAATGTCACCCTAAAAGTGTGTGCAGTGTTTATTTTTTCAAGTGGGTATTTCTGGAGGTGCTGCACCCTGCAGCAGGGCAGCAGTTCTGTGCAGCCACAGCACTGCTCAAGTTGATGCTCAACAGAAGCCCAATGAAGTTCAGCACTGGCCCAAAGCAGATGCCAAGAGCCGCACTAGCACTGAGCAGAAGTGTGCTGAGCACAGGCTCCCTTCCTGCACTGTCCAGACAGTAGCAACAACCTTCCCAAGCTACTGCAAGGAAAAGGCCAAGCAGCTCATTCTGATAGAGCAGGATGCTTTCCTACACCTTCCCATCCACAGAAAGCCCAGGCACTTCTGAAAACACAACCTTTATCTCCCAGTTCCCTTGGAGCACCACAAGGAGCTTCAGCAAGGGCAGGCAGCACCCACCTGCATGATGTACCACAGGGTGGTGAGGAGCTCAGCAGCACCCAGGACCCTTCCCCAGGAGAAAATAGACCTATTCCTCCTTCCTGCTTATATAGTGGTTCCTTAATTGGGATTAATTAGCACTGGATGTGCTAATTGGCTCATCAGCTGCCCGTCACCCATCTCACCTTCCTGCAGTTAACCGTTCGTCTGCCAGACAATCCCGGCAGTAGAATCATTGGGAGGGAGAGTGACCAGCCACAGGAGCAGGGTGCAGAACAGCTTCTCTGGCTCTGGGTGCAGCCTGGGGCACGAGGCTGCGGGGATGTGACAGAGGGCAGCTGCACGGGCCTGGGTTCAGAGAGATCCTCCCGCCACCCACTTGGACCAGCTGCGAGTCACAACTTCAAGAGACATCAGGGACTGGGAAGTTGGGTGTTTGGGGTGAGCAGGAGGTGGGCATGTGCAAATCACCCCTTCAAAGGGGGTCTCCGTGCCCGCTCCAGCACAGCTGTGCCAGGGCCGCAGTCACCGCTGGGCGCTCCCCAGCACCAGGCATGCGGATGCGGATGGGATCAGGCACCAGCAGGGCCCTGGGGGCATTTCTGAGCCCAGAGCACGGGAGGAAGCGCTGGGACTCAGGGCACCCCCGGAGGTGCCGCTTCTCGCTGTGGGGCTCTCAGGGTGTCCCAGGATCTTGCGGATACGGCTGGAGAAGTTGCTGAGCCTGCAGGACTTAGTTTTGGGCACGGCTCAATCCGTACGACAGCGCCTTGGCTCTCAGGGAGGAACGGGCCCAGCTGCACGTCCTGCTGTGCCAGCACCACGTGTGCCACCTCCCCGCGCCTCCGACGTCCCCAGCCACCACGAGGCCCCGGAGAGAGAGGCCGGACACGGCAAGGAGGGAAGCCAGGAGCCTTTATTGGTGCACGGCGGCCGCCGGCTCAGGTGCTGGGCTGCTCCGGCGCGGGGCGGCGCAGCGGCTGGGCCCAGCCGTGGGCCGGCACCGCATCGCCCGGCGCTCGCCGCCGGCCGAACCGCCCCACGGGCCTGATCCCGCGGCCCGTGTACCACGAGGGGTCGATGTCCGGGTCTGCAAGGCAAAAAGGCAGCAGGGGTGAGGGGGCCGCAGGCTTCCCCATCCGGAATGGGGCTCTGGAGGAGCAAGGGGGCAAAAAGCAGGGTTTGCTCCCCGGCCCCGAGTGCGGCGCGTCCCTTACTCCTGATTTCCATGGAGTGCTGCTGCGGGCGGCCCTCGGCTTTGTGCAGGGCCAGGCCGGCGAGCAGCAGCGCCGCGAGGCAGGCGGCCGCCACCTTCATCTCCGGCAGCTCTTCCTGGCGGCGGGGCACGCGGGCGGGAGAGCGGCGCGGCGGGACCGGGCCTGCGGGCACAGACACGGCCGCCTCGCGCACCCGCTGCTGCACAAACCAGCCCTCGTCCCGGCTCGGGGACTCTGTTTTGGGGATGGTTAGGGCTGTCAGAGCAGCAGCCTCTGATGTGGCTGCAAAGGAGGCTTGCAAATAGAGCTGCGCCAAAGGGAGTGTGCAAAGAGGAGCGTGCTAAAGAAAGCTGTGCAAAAAGCCGGCGTTGCCCCTGCAGCAGCAGGCAGACCTGATCTGCTCGGCCCCTTCCCGCTCCCTGAGCAAGCGCTGGGACCTCAGCCGGGGTGCTTGCCTTGGGGCACGGTCACATCGCACGGCAGAGGTGCACGTGGCTGCTCGCCGCCCCGTTGCAGCAGGCGCTCCGTGGCAGCCCCTGGAGCCGACTGCCCACATGAAAAACACGGAGCATCTTTTAAACCCTAAGTGTCTTGCAGCTCAGGGCAGCATGTTTAGCAGCCAAGCATGACCCTACAGTGAGGTCCCAGCACTTGGCTTGACTTCTTCAGCCACCTGCAACTAAGGAAGGGAGTGAGATGCAGAGCGAGAGGGACCAGCTAAGCAAGGCACCGCGTGGCTGCAGCATCACGTCAGGGGGCTTTTGCAGAGGAGAAGCAGCTCTTCCAGTGGGACATGCTCAAAAAGCAAGCCTGGCAGCTCAGGTTTGCAACAGCCACCGCTTTTTCAGAGCTGCCTTTGGAATAAAAAAGCAAAGGAAAAGCAAAGAAAAAGCAAAGGAAAGGAAAAGCAAGGAAAAGCAAAGCAAAGCAAAGCAAAGCAAAGCAAAGCAAAGCATCTTCCTTTGTTAAAGGAGCGAGGAGGCATGCAGGGTGGTGCGCGGAGCAGCCCTGCAGGGATGCAAAGGCACCTGTGGCGGAGGGCCCCCCCACAGCACTTACCCGTCGCAGCGGAGGCGAGGCGCGCGCGGCTGCCCGTGCTGGGAGCGCCGCTCCCCCGGGAGCGCTTTTATGCCCGCTTGGGTGCTGATGTCAGCGGCGAGCCCCGGCGGGGCGCCCGGCCGCCGCTCCCCTCCCCGCCACCATCAAATCACCGAGAGGGATTTTCATGACTCACGCGGGGCCGGAATTTTATCTCCCTTCGGCCAAAGGCAGAGAGTGGGGAATACACGAATCCGCACCCCGGGGCGAGGAGGACTCCGGGTGAAGGAGCGGGACAGGCACCTGGGAAGGGGTTTGGAGCACGGGTGAGACGCAGGTGCAGGGCAAGGGAAGAGGCACCACCCTGCACAGCAACGTTGCCCCATGCCCAAACCTCAGTCTCCCACCAGGAGAAAGTACCGCTGTGAAACACGTAGGTTCTGACCACAAAATTAGCTTTATTGTGTGATTTTGGATACCTGTATTTGATTTCTACACCAGTGGAAGAGGCAGGAAGCAGGCAAGTGACAGCGTGGGTGACGGCAGACCGAGCAATGCCAGGTTTTGTGCTGCCATGGCTCAATGCGAAGACTCCTTGGTGGGGTCAGGAGTGGGACAGGCTGTGTGGAAGGACTCGAGCTGCAGCTGAAACCAGCTCTAGCACGGGCGAGGTCCAGGCTGGAGGTCTGAGCTGCATCACGATACCAAAAGGCTGGGCCAGTGTCTGCACTGGAACAAACCCACAGCAGTCCCCAAATCCTCATGGGGGTCCCTGACTTGCAACGGGAACTGATATTTTCTAAGGAAACTGTTAGAAAACTTGTAAAGCCCAGGAATGCTGCAACCAAGTGGGAAGGCGCCCCTGGCTGCTTATAAGGTGCACTTCTCAAATTGACCTTTTCTGAAACAAGATTGACCAGTACCACACGACCCCCTCCTCCCTGGTACAAGTTGGGGCTCAACACAGGGCAATCTCAGTGTGCAATAGGTTCTCTTCCCTTCTGAGCATCGCAACAGAAAGAAGGTTATTTTTCTTTCTTTCCTTTTTTTTTTTTTTTAAAGCAAGAAACTGGTTTTGTTCCATTGGGAAGGGTAAACACCACCCAGCCCATCACCCTGCTCTCAGGTGACAGCAAGGCTGATTCCTAGACAGTTACAAGTCTCTGCCAGCACCAAACCCAAACGTAGGTGGTACTTGCACGGGAGTTCACATCCTGGCAGTTCATTATCAAGGTGTTTTAGCTCAAATGCAGGGGAACAGCCCGGGGGGCGGCTGACAGGAGTTGGCCAAGAGCCACGAGGCGGGGTGGAGGAAAGCCATGCTGCGTGTCCCGAGAGGAGCACTTACACTCTGCTTGCTGAAGTGCCTTTGGACTCGCTCCTGTAACCTTTGAGGCAGTAGGGGCATATTTACAAGCCACAAAAGCAGCCCGATGCCCAACAAGCTCTCCAGCCTTTCTTGAAGTTGGTCTAGAAACGCCCTGGCCTCACTGGGGGCTCTGGCAGCCCCGCTGCTCTGGGCACTCCTGGGTGTACTCAGACAGGGCTGTGCAGAGGGGTGGCAATGTGCTGGCTGGGAGTGCCCCAGCCCTGTCTGCCCCTCGTGTCACAGCTCAGGGCCAGTGGCGACCGTGGTTCTCCAACGGGCAATGGAGGGAGTTGGGGCTGAGCTCACAATCTAGGCCTGGGACAAGGTGGGGTCCAGCTCTGCTACAGGAGTCTTTGTCCCTGCGTCACCATCGATGGTCACCCTTACAAGTGCTGCTTGAGCAGGTGACTCAGGGACAAAGAAGGGTTTCTCGAGACCCCCACACACTTTGGCCCCTTACTCCACAGGGCTGGAGCCAAAAATCCACACACGCTCCCTCCCACATGCGGCTCCCCACCTGCGGCCCGGCCCCGGTGCCTTGCTCCTCCCCACAGCAGCTCCCAGCATGGCCTCCTGCTTCCCTCCATCCGGGCGCAAGGAGAGCAGGAGAAGGAAGGGCAAGCGGCGAGGGAAAGCAGGCGATGCTTGGTGCCGAGGTCGTGGCTTGTCGGTGAAATGCACGGGCAGAAGGGGCATTCTCTCCTCTCCTCTCCTCAGGGCAGGTGGGTCATCACCGGCTTCTGCAAGGGACCAAGGGGAGCACCTCAGTGCTCGGCAGAGCTGTGACAGTGGCCTCCCCAGGGCACGGGTGGTCTGTTCTTCCTCCCACCTCCCTGTCCTGGCCCCGGGACAGCCGACTGGGTGGCGTGGGCCACGCTGGGGGTGGTGGGACGCAAGTGGGGTGTAAGTCTGGCTTTACTTCCCCCTCTGGGAGCTATCGACAGCCCAGGTCTCAGAGGGCTGGCGTGTAGGTGCCTCTGCTCTCACCAGCCACCCCACCATGAGAGCTACAGGCTCGAGGAGAACATCCTCAAGGAAAAGCCTGGGACCTGTCAGCAACTCCTGGTGCCCAGTGGGAGTATGGAAACCAGGCCTGCCCCCTTGCAGATCCCCCCCAACATCTCTACAGGCCCTGCCGCGCTGCCGGAGTCGTACCGCGAAGAGGCGCTCCACCCTCCTGTTCTTGCCGTTGGGGTTTCTCTGCGTCAGAGAGCCGCGGTACAGGGAGTTGCGGTCAAAGTAGTCGTCGCTGCCTGTGTTAAGAGACATGAGCGTGGCTCAGGCAGGGAACGATGATCCATGTGGAGCTCGGGCAACTAGAAAGGGCGCTCAGCAACTTGGAAATAGCTCCTGAGGGCACATTGGTGCTGATCCTCCACTCACTCGCAGCACTTACCCCTCAGTAACGCCACTCACTTCACAGTGCTCACTTCCAGCCCATCGGGACACAAAAATGAGGATTTGACCTTTGGGTCTAAGGCAAATATCCCCAAAGATCAGCTCCTGCTCCACTGTGCTGGAGGTTTCAATTTCCCACTAAAGCGCTTGGCTTTTGTTATCCCCACACAATTCACAAGCGTGCCCGCACAGCGCAGCGAGAGCCTTCCTGTTGCTTTGGCAGCGGCTAATCCTGGCTGTGGAGTGCTCTTCGGCTTGCCACCACTTGGGTCAGAAGAGCAGAGTCACGGTGACACATCTGCATGCCGGTGCGAGCTGGGTCAGCCTGCCACTGGCCATCGCCCAAGATCTCTGCCCCAAGCCTCTCTGCAGTCAATGAAATTCCTTGGAAAGCCCAACCTTGCAAGGAGCTCTCATCTCATCTCTTGACTTACTAAATCACCTCCTCTTCACCACCACCTGTTTCCACTGTCTTCTCCTTGACAAGCCCAACTTTGTGAGCCATGGACCTGCATGGAGGACAGCCAGGAGACAGTTGCCCAAATCACCCATCGAGGGCAGAGAGGGGATTAGACTTGCCTGGTGACATCAGATCTGACTACACATCCCTCTATCTCCTTGTGGGGCTGACGTGTCCTCTGAGCTGCCCTTTGCAGGAGGGAGCACAGATGACTTCCTCAGCACAAGGAGAAAGGACCTTACTACCTAACAGCCTCAGCTTCGGAAAGAGAACTTTTAATTGTCTCTGCGCATGGAGGAAATGCGATTCCTTCCCTGCATTAAATAATCTTTTTTCTCCCTTTTCCTGACTTCATCTTCGATTTGGCATTATCTGGAAGGAGAGCCTTTCTTTCTGCCTGTGAGCTTATGAGTCAAGATAAGGAAGAAATAGCAAAGTCATTTCCTAATGGGTCTTGCTGATGTCTGTCCGGATGAAACCATTTTCAGTGATTGCTCCCTGCCACACAAGCTGACGGGCCAAGTTGAAGGTCGCTGCCTGCTTTGAAGCACTTGTAAGCTGTGAGGTTTGAGTCTTGTTGAGGAAGAAATTGCTAAAAGACGAGTGGTGGGCTCAGGTGAAGCTCTGAGATCTACATGTGAATGCATAGCCAATGGAACCCCAACAATAAGTAACACAGTGGTACCCCTGGACACTGGGCTAGCAAAAACCCAAACTGGTCTCCTCTCTGGCACAGGACTTGGCTCGCAATAGCTGGATTGACAGAAGTCCCAACACAGATACAACGGTGGCTGAGTGGGGGGACCGAGCGTTCTCACAGCTTGGGCCATGCACTTGCAGCTCCCCACTGCCCTCTTGGCAGCAACTCCTACCTGCGAATTCAAGATTGCTGTTGAACTTCCTCCTGAACACCTGGGGTCCCGACATCGCCTGCAAGAGGAAGAGGAGCAGTTTGTAGATGAGATGGGAGGATGAAGCCCGCCATAAGGCTGCATTTCCACCACTTTGAACGTGGTCCTCTCGACATACGCTGGCCTCATTGCCCCCAGGCCTGATGCTGCACTGCGTGCACATGTACGTACCCCAGGAAGCTCTACCAGCCAAGACAGCAGCAGCTAAAAGTGACACCAGGCAGTTCAGGCCACAAAAAGCCTGCCCAGGGTCTTAGACATCAGGTCATGGAGAGGATGAAGCCACCAATGCCACTAATACCTAAGCCAGGACAGGCCTGTTGCTGTGTGCTGAAATGAGACTCGCTCCAGCAGAGCGGAGCTCATGGTCCCCGTGCTCACTGAGACCCCAAGGACACCTCAAAATGCCACTTTTCAATCTCTGCCCCTCTGGCTGCTGCTCTCAGTGGCCTCCTTGAGCACTGGAGAAGGACCTCCAGCCCAGACCAAACACACACTCACTTTAATGTCATCCTGCGACTCGGCGCTCTGCGACCCCGGGCTGCTGCTGGCAGGCCTAGGAGATGGGAGGCGAAAGTCCTGCAGATGGAGGGAAAAGCAAAGATTTCTCTGGGTGCGGCAGTGGAAACGGGTGGAAAAGCTGTCAGACCAACGGGCTGTGGCTACATGGTTTCATAGAAAGGTTCAAGATTTGTACAGAGGTAAAAGCTGTGCTAAGGCACTAGAGGTAAAAGCTGTGGCTAAGGGACTGTGCATTGAACTAGACGGGACTCAGGAATGGATTTTACCCATAGCTTTTTGGACAACTCAGGCTGCCTTTGCTTTCTCACCAACTTTGCTTAGTCTGGCCTGATCCTAAGGTGCGAAAATAAGAAAGGCAGGGCACTGCCATGGTGAGAACTCTCTGACCAGCTGCTCTTATAAAAATCAGTACAGAAATGCACAGGTTGAGACTACTGAGTATCAGGCTGGGATTCCTCCTACTGTGGGCAAGCTCAGAGGTGAGAGAACAAGCGTTTAAGGAGAGACTCTGAAAGAGATCTGCCCTGGATCATGCAAACGTGCATGGCTGAACACCCAGCAGGGCTCCTGCTGAAGCACAGGCTGCAATGAATGTCCTAGGCTGATAACAGGCTGCGGTGCAACAGCCCTGAATCCCCTCTTTGCAGGAGAAGAGAGAATCCCCCTGCCCAACATGCCAGGGATGGAAGTAGGGGATGATGCAGCATCCACGGCTCAGGGCTGGCATTTCATCACCTCCATCTTCACACTCACCTGCGCACCCGGTTTCTTCCTCGCCTTCTCCACCGACTTCACTGTCAGCCCTGCGGCTGTCAGGGCCGCAATTCGGGTTTCGATATCCGATACCTTTGGAGAGAGGCAAATACACAGTGTCCAGGCTGCCCACAACTGTATTCAGAAAGGCACAGCTGCCTGCCAGCAGTGCGAGACACTCAGGTAATGAAAGCGGCCAGGCCTCTGCAGCTTTGTTTGCTGTCACTGGGCGTTGGGCAGGTAACCAGCTCCCTCAGGTCAGGTCCTCACCTCGCTCTCTGCCTGCTGCACTTGAGCGGCGGCCGAGGCCACTCTGTCCTCCAGCTCCGACAGCTCCGAGTCGGTGGTGCCACCGTGCTGAGCCCCTTCCTCGAGCTCCTCCAGGGTCTTCTCCAGCCGGTATGTCTTTCCAGCAGTCAGGTACACCTGAAAAAGAAGGGCCACCATGGCTCAGCTAAGGTCCCTGTCTGTCTCCTCCACTCGTGTGACCATAGCCCCAGAGACAACTTTGACCACTGAGAAGATGGCCACTATTTACAACTGCCATCCCCACCTTGCAGCACAGCCAGTACCATTCAGTTCTGGTAGGACTTATCTCATTTTCTCACTGCCCTGGGCTTCTGAAGAGCAGTTACCAAGTAGGTGAAGTGATAAAAGGCTCAACGTGACCATGTGAAGCAGTACAACTGTGACCTACTCAAGTAGCATCAGCATCTTTAGGTCATGTCTTTGGTGACAGTGGATACATACAAGCAAGTGCAGGCTACCATGTCTCATGGCGGCAGGCTAGAAAGAGAATGTTTGAGGATCAAGACAGACTGACTTTCCAAATCTGCTCCTTTTTAAGGGTGTCTGTGTGGCTGGGTTGCCTGGGGGTAGGTCAGGATTTAGGAATTCGAGTTGGGGCAGTTAACCCATCCTGCCTTGCCAAAGGCACCTGGGCACAGGAGCTGCTCTGGATATGATAGAAGTGATCCCTGCTGGGCACACTGTCACTGCTGGGGACCCAAGTGACATATGTGAGCATGGAGCCCAAGGCAACAACGAGGTGACCAGGGATGCAGATAGCTCCTGGGAGCAACATGTTTACCTTGTGGCCTAGATAAGGAAGATGAAAGGAGCGTGACCATCCATTCTAGCAAACCCACTGAATTTACTGTCACTTGATTCCTCCTTGGCTACCATGACGATGCGAGTTCAAGCAAGGCCATTTACGAGGCATGAACGTGTCCATGTGCAATAACATTGTGGTGGCAGCAGCTGTTGGTGGCTGCCACGCTTTGCTGAATGATCCCCAAGTCTTGGTGCTGCTAACCTACGTCCTGCTGCACCTCTCCCGGGCTGGTTACTGCATACGGCTGGCTGGCACGAGCCCTCTCTGCACCCTGAGGTACCAACTTCCATCCCTGTGGTCCCGCTGGTGCCACGAGGCAGCATGAATGCAGCTGCAAACACCACCCCGCGCTGCTGCCCAAGCCGTTCAATGCGCCAGTCCTGGGGATGGAGACCCGTGTGAGGCTACTACCTGGCAGAGCCTGAGCATTTCCTGAGCAAGGGCACCCAGGCGGCATTCCCGGGAGGGCGGTGAGCCAGGAATGACTCCGGTGAAGCCCCAGAGGGATGCAGTGCCCATCAGCCCCCTTGCGTTCATGAGACCTGTGATTATGAGACACGCTGGTCCAGTCTCCTTCATGAAAACCTTGCACTACTGGAGAGGAATCCAGCGGGAGCAGGACAACAGCCACCCATTCCCGAACTGAGAAGAGGGTCCTGGCCTCCATCAGACAAGGCCTTGGGCTAAAGGGCCTTTGCTCTTCATCCATTGCTACCACTTCCTGCTGTCTGAGGCATTTAAGTAAGTGTGATGAGTCAGTCAATCCCTTGGTTACCCCTTGCCTGATGGATAAAAACTTTTCCTTTCCCTAAACTGCCCTGAATCTTACAGCTCTGCAACTTACTATGCAACTGCTTCAAATTCCAGAGAAGTGCAGCTGGAAACACCATATTTTCCTGTGCTTGGCTCCTCTCTCACATCCTTCCTGCCGAGGGAACGCAGGCCAGGACCATGAGCCTGGCAGCCTCCTTCCACACCTTCCTCCCTCGCGGCTCCTACCCATTCTCTGGGTACATCCCAGCATCTTTACATGCACATGGAGATCATGCACCCAACTTTCCGATCCCTATGGGATCCTTAGTCTCCTAGTGCCAAAATCCCCCCTGCCAGGGGTTTTATTCTGCATTCCCCTTCCTTCCCTCCCTGCTCACACAAGCGTGTGGGAGCCTTACATGTGCTTCAAGGTCACGGTATGCTTCGGCCACCTCTCTGCTGTCTTTCAGGCCAGGGAGGGCGCAGGTGCCACTGCCCTGGCTCTCTCCGTGCACGGACTCATGGACCGCTCTCTCCGTGGCGTTTATGGCTCTCAGGACTTTGGCCGTGATGTCGCTCAGAGCCTGAGCTGAAGATCTCTGCGAACGCCCGGCGCAGCCGAGGCGGAGGGCGGGCAGGAAGAAGGGAGAGGGGAAAAGAAAGGATGTTATTTTAGCAGGTGCTCACGGGGGTATAAGACCAGCGTGAATGGGGTGACAGGGGCACCGGGCCTTCCGGAGCCGGAGGAAGACGGAGCTGCGCTAATGACAGGGCTTGCATTGTCCCTGGAGGGCTCTCGAGCGGAGACGGGAATGCGGCTAACGCAGAGCTTTGATCTCAGCCCGTGCGTCCTCGGTGATGGCCGTGACAAAAGAAATCCCCTCGACGCAAGCGGAGGGCTGCCATTAGCCGCAGCCAGCAACACTGCGCTGCACAAGGCCCCTTCGTTTCCTTCCAGCTCTCAACGGGGCACAGGGGCTTCAGAAAGAAGTGATCCAGGGGCACACGTCCTCCCTGCGACCGGCCTGGCCACCGGAGCCGCTGGCAGCAGCAGCACCATGGGACACAGGGATGGGGAACCTTGCAGGGCATCCTAGCAGCTCTGTTGCAGAGGGGCCTTCCCTGCAGTGCCAGTGTCTGCCTGGAGAGGAAGCCACCCTCTTGCCCCATTTCCCCCCAAGCTGCCACCCGGGATGGGCAGCTCTCCTCCTGCACCAGGAAAGCACCGTTTAAGGTTGCTTTATACTTCAGTGGGTTGGAGCTGGGATATAAATAAAGCCAAGTCTATGGCAAAAGACAAAAAGTAGCATTGCATTTCCCCCTCTGCTAAAAGCTGGGACGAGTGTCCCCCTTCTCTCACCCCAAGGAGTCCTGACAACAATATGTCTTGCAAGCGCTGCCTGCATTAGCCCTTTTGCTTGATAAGGCATTAAGCATATTTAAAAATAGACTGAAGAAACTCATCATCGTCCTCTCTGCTGATAAGTCCCTAGATACCAAGGAGATGGAGGTGATATATGCGCTGGAGACAAACAGTTGTGTTCACAACCACACGTATTTCCAGGCAAGCCGTTCCGCCATGAACCAGCTCACTCCATCCAGCTGATATTTTTATTATTTTATTGTGCCTCAGTGGCACAGCCAAGCTGCATGTTTTCCATTAGGAAGGCTGCTTTTATCGCAGTGTTCCCCAGCTAAATTTCTTCTCGTCCAGGCAGGATGCTCACACAGAAGCAAACTCTGAATCCCACAAAACGCAAATGTTGCTGTGGGCAGGCCAGTGAGGTGCAGTGGGGCTTGAAGAAAGCTTGTGCCCATTGCCACGAATTCACACATGCCTGGGGATGCAACTTGGTTCATCCTAACAAGGGGTGTCTTTATAAATTATTTCTAGCCAATATCAGGAAAGCATAAAGAGAGTTGTAAAAATAAATAGCACTCATTAAATGCACAGCACATGTGTGCACATGGCTGCTCCTATCACACTGCTCAAGCCACCTGCCCAGCAGCAGCCAAGCTTTGCCTTACAAAACCTAGGCACAAAAGCGTACAAAACACGGATGAAAGGAGCTTTTTACGAGGGGACGGGGGCAGCGCAGCCCACGCTCGCCTCCTTTGTACGGCTCGGCAGCAGCGGATGTGTCAAACAAACCCATGCACGCTCCATCCATGATCATGGAGCAAGGGAAGGGACGGACAAATAAGCCATTAGAGACCCGCGGGGATGCTTACCTTTGAATGCTTAACCTCAGTTTTGTGCTAATGGACTGTCTTGATCTGCACAACTGGAGACACACACAGTCTCCCTTCCCTTAATGCACATCTGATTTGCCTGGACCGTCATCAGTCGCTCGCCACTGGGGCTGCCACACAGCCCTGCTGGCTGGCAGCCGAGGTTGGGCATCCTACTTCAGCAAGAGGCTGAGCCAAACAGGCCCTAGCAGCCCGTGAGGTGGAAGTGTTGGCCAGCACAACAGACCTCCTGTCACAGCACAGCTCTAAGAGGCTTACAGCAAAAGCAACCGCAAATGGTGCCCATAAAAGCATGGATAGGAGGACACGGATTACCTGGTGGGCCTCGCTGGCCACGTCATCACTGGAGGAACTCATCTCTGGTTTCTTCGCTCCCTTCTTTTCTTCGTGCTCCTCTTCTTCCGAAGAGATTCCTTTGTCACTGATGTTGCTGGCCAGCTCCTCCAGCTTCCTCTTCAACTCCTCCTCCTCAGCATCAGGATCAAGCTGTGACTCTGGGGCTGGAGACTGAGGGAACAGGAAAGAGTTTTGTAAGAGCAGCAGCCTCCAAAGACTGACTGTAGGCTATGCCTGGATCCACACACAGCAAGGCAGGCCCGCTGTCCAACAAAAAGGTGGGACCAGAAGCTGCCCAGTGTCAACAGTGACATCCCACACCTACAGTCCTGCTCACGCTGTGTGTAGGACAGGCAGAGGGAAGTGAAATGGAACATAGTCCAAATTCTGGATGTAAAACACCTCCACACACATAGAACATACTTGTTTTCCCCTGTGGAAAATGGGCTTTCTCCCTTCTCACTCTTAAAAAAAACACCACCAAGCTAACGCTGGGGAGGCTGAGAGATTTGAGGCCAAACATTGTGGCATTTTCCCTTTGAATTGCCACCTGGCTAGAGATCACCAGCCCAGCCCAAGCTAGCCCACTTGGCTGAGATAGGAGCTGCATGAAATACTGTTCCCCAAGGTAGCTTGGCCATACGAGACCAGAGCTTTTTAGGTACCAAGAAACGAGAAAGCACACAGGAAATTGTCCTGTAAGGAAGAAGCCATATTTCCACTTGGCAGTGTTATTGCCTACAATTTATTTTACCTCAGGAAGAAATCCTAACAAAATCTCAGCATCTGGAAGGGATCTCCAGAAGTTACTGAACCCCCTGTCCTTGGCCTTAACAAGGGAATGCAATTACCTGCCTCATACCTGATGGCTTCTGTCCTTAACAACCTTCAGCAGCAGCAGCATTTCCAGCAGGCAATACTCCCTCCAGGCAACCCATCCCAGGGCTCTGTCATCTTTTCTGCTAAAAAGCTTTCCCTAATAGTTAACCTGAATCTGTCCTGGAGCAGTTTAGACCCCGTTACCTCTGCTCTCATCTGCCACAGCCACGAGAACAGAGCACTGCTGCTCTCTGAAGGAGTTTTCTACCTACGTGGGCACTTTTGTCCACCTCATCTTAACCTTCTGGGAGGCTGAACTGCTTGCATCTTCTGAACCATCTCATATATAACTTCTTATAGTTATGTAACCATTTTGGTTGTTCTTTTATGGAGCCCAGTTGATCAAAACTATAGAGGTTTTCTTGATACCACCCTTGACAACTGCAGCTCTCAGCCTGGTTACATCTACAAAGGTAACGTGCTCGTCTTCTACTCGAGCGTCTTGATTATGGAAATTACAAGTGTGGCTGCCCCCATTATGAATTTTGAAAAAGAAGAAGAAATCACACGGTTTTACTTATGCCTAGGTGGGTTTTCTGTAATTATTACCATCCATTCCACTGAGTGATCAGCAGCCAGAACAGTTCACTGTAATGGGTTCACATTAAGGTAAAGGAAAGAACATAGCCTAAAATTAGAAGGCTAGAATCAATGCAAAGTGACCTATATATTCACAGATACTATGCTGCTGCCCAGCTTTAACTTAATTTAGCTGCCTTCTTGCAAGCTTGATGGCCTTGTAAGGCAAAGGCAGCCCAGAAGAGAGACAAAAAGTCCTTTCAACTAGGACCTTTTACTCACAATAACCAGGTCATACCTCTATACAGCTTCAAATGAACTATCACAGTCCATAGACACCCATCACAAAATATTACCAAAATTAATATTTTAAGGAATATTGAAGTGAAGCCCAATTCTTCTTGTGCCAAAGAGGCACTAGCCTGCATGTGGGCTCAAAGGCCACAGGGTGAACTCACTTCTGTTTCTGTCCTGCCACGCAATAGTTTCTAAGGCAGATCTGAAATGTGAGAGGAGTTTCCGAGGCTGAGACAGAGGATTAAAATCAACCAACCAGCTCTGAATCCTTTGGTGCTCCTTGAGCACCATCCTGCCAGCTGAAGGATGGATGCAAACCACACCAGGCTGGCTCCTAGCATCTCCTCCACTTTCAAGGAGCCTGTGAAAGGGCCAGGAAGATAGAAGTGCTGTAGTCACCCTGGCTTTGCCCCATTACCTCATTGGAGCGCACCAGGATTTTTTCCTCCAAGCGGTTCAGCATGCGTTCGATTGCGGACATGCGTTTGTTGAGCTCATGGATCTAGAGGAAAGGAGAGAGCAAAGGAGTAGAGAGCAGACCAGCCACCACCACCAAGACAGTGAGATTAAAGCCCAGGGCATGTGCAACCAGCAGGAGAAAGAAAACGGTGAGAAACCATCACCATGGCCTGAGCACAACCCAGTCGCAGGCAAGGTGGATGGCAGGAGGTTTTACCACAAAACAGAGGGTAATGTAGGGACTTGGTGTGCACAGTGAGCTTCAATTAACTCCAGAGCAGGAAGCAGCACCAGGAACGTTGCCTTTGCAAAGCAGTGCCTTGCTTAGGGGACTGTGGGTCTGAATGCAGCTCCGGCCCTGAAATCACACTCATCTGCATGATGCAGACATGTCAAAGCAAGCCATGGGTGTACACGTTGTGCTGATGGTCAGTGGGTGACCAAAAGAGTATGAACAAACCAAAAAGAGGATGGGGCTTAAAAAGACCAGCCCTTGAAACCCATAAGACCACCAAGAGGTGCCTGGCCTCTCTTCAAATCTGGAAAACTCCAAGTAGTGTCAAGCCTGCACAGGGGAGAAGGAAAGGAACCATAAACTCCCGAAAAATCAAAGAGAAGACGCTTTCTGTGCTCAAGAGGAACAGAGGTCTTTCTGTGCTCTAACATCTCCATCTGCTCGCTGTGTTTTTGTGCTCTATAAATTAGGTCCTCACAACAGCTCGGAGAGGTTATGCTGCCTTACTGGGAGATGAATATAAGGCCCTGATGCTCGGGAGAGCGGAGCGCCGTGATTACCATCCCCAACTGAATGTGTTGTTAGCAGCATTAAACCTGCAGGCAGGAGGTGACCCAATACATCTGTGAGAGCATAAGAGCATTGCTCTGGCGATGAGGAGACAGTGAAAGGTCATCGACTTCTGAGCAGGACTTTGCTTTTATTCCCAGAAAAGGTAAATTTCTCACGTGGACTGAAAAAGGGCTGAAAAGCATGGCCTGCTCAGGGTTGAAGCAAACCCAAAGCAGTCTGGTGCATGCATGGTGACTCTCACTTCAACCCTGTGTTTTGAAGAACCTGCATGAAGCACCCAGTGACCTCAGGAGAAGACAGTCTGCCTTCTCTCCCTCCTCAGGCCCCCCATCCTGGGGAGGAAAGGAAGAAAAAGAACCCCTTTTGAGCCACCCTCAGCTCTGCCACCGTAACTGCTAGAACTGAAACCTGTGTTTTCTTGTCTGCTGCAGACCAGTGATTTCCCTTGGAGTTTTCCAAGATGTTTTCACTCACTCTCATCTCCAGGCTGGTACCCGGCCTCTCCACAGCCAAGGGCACCCGCGCTGCGCGTGTTGCTCTGAAGTTAATGGGCTGGTGGGTGCCTGGCTTGCTGCACGGGGTGAGGGAAGGCTGTGGGGGAAGGTGGTTGCTAGCTGTAAACACATCAGCAGCAGGAAGGATGAAAGGCTATTTAAGCTAATGAGCAGTGTTGGCATGAGAACAAATGGGGTTAAATTGGGAGTTAGGAGGTGTCTTGCAGCCATTAGAGTGGCAAGCTTTCCTGACAGCCTTCGGATGGGTGGGATGGAGCCAAACATGTTGCACCAAAACTTGCTGAAGCACCGTTAGGGGAGAGCTTGCCAGCTGATGAAGGAAGTCATCTGAAGTGTTGGTAGGAATTTGGCCCCATTTCCCCACTGCAAAGCACCATATGCATTTCATGCCTAACGTACCGTGGTCTCATTAAGGACACCCATTTACTGCTGACTGGAAAATGAGGAACATTCGCTTATTAAAACACACACTGAGAAAAGGCAAAGAAAACGTTATGGATTACCCAGAAGGGTCCACCAGCACATGCAAAGCTACCAGCTGAAAGTAGAAACCAGCACTGGCTTTTCACGTGTTATCTGTGTAGCAAAACAACAAGGTGTGTTTTGCAGCTTAAGAGGGCGAGGCTTTGTGCCACGCCAAGCATCCTTAAAGGTGTCATCAAGAACTCCAGGTCCCTGCTTTGTAACTAAAGCACGTGCTCGTAGCCCTTCAGACGCCTTCTCTAGACAGCTCCTCTATTATGGTTCAGGGGAGGGATGTGACAAGTCGGCCTGACCCCGTCCTACTGAGCCTGCAACACTCTCCACACTGTAAAAGAAAAGGATCTTGACACTGATTAAATATCCCTCTCCAAGCTTCGGGCTGATCGTAGCGCACCAGTACATTCAATTGAGAAAGGTCCTTGTGGGGACATGGCAAACCACAGGTGACGCACAGGTTAGCAGGGACAGGCTGGTAAATCAGCAGCACTGAAGGCAGAGTGGTTATTACAGCAGCAGCAGGCTCAGACTGGAACAACAGCGCTTCATTTTCTCTTTTCCACAAACGTGGCGGAAGGAGGACAGAGCTCCAGGGTATATTTGCACAGTCCTAACAGGGCAGAGGGCTGCATCAGTTTGCCACCACTGCTTTTGCTTCTTCTCCCAAGCACTGCCCTACACCTCACAAATGGTTTTGTGGTCACCAACCTGGTCCTACAAGAAGTTTAACAGCTGCTAGATACCTGATTTCCAGAGGGGCTGACATTTTCCTGGGAGGAGGCTCTGTTCCTGCGTTTCACATAATGGGATGCGTAGCTAGTGAACTTCTGGGGCCCCTTTGCATCCTCATCGGAGGTGTCCATATCTGCGGAGTACGGGGACCGAGGCTGCTCGTTCCAGGGGCTGCCTTTGGGGAGAGAGGGCTTCAGTGCAAAGAATCATAGAATGTGTAAGGTTGGAAGGGACCTCCAGAGGTCATCTAGTCCAACCCCCTGCACACGCAGGGTCACCTAGAGCATGTGGCACAGGGCTGCATCCAAGCGGGTTTTAAAGATCTCCAAAG